>JAHZNF010001246.1:0-14701 GCA_027744215.1 Troglopedetes dispersus
TGCGAGGAAGTTTAGGATAAAATGTCCAATCGTGAAGTTAAAATCGAAAGAATGGAAGCGCTAATACCAATTATAAACAAGCTCCAGGATGTGTTTAATACAATCGGCACGGACTCAATTCAACTACCACAGATCGTGGTAGTAGGGGCGCAGGTAAGCAGTCATATGAATTGATTTCCGATCAATTTGCTTGATTTCCCTTTACCTCGTAAATTTGTGGTACAGTTGTTTTGTTTGTGTCTCAAACCCTTTACAAGGCACTAATCAGTCACTTAAAAAATGTGTTTAGAGTTCCGGAAAGAGTTCTGTTCTGGAAGCATTGGTGGGGCGTTCCTTTCTCCCAAGAGGAACTGGAATTGTTACTCGATGTCCAACAATACTTCAGTTAATATATGCTCCAAAAGAAGACAGGGAGCACAGAACTTCCATGGAAGGTAAGAGATAACTGGGGGAAAAGCGAGACAGCTCAATTCATTAGGCATGCATAGCGTTGTTGTGTTCGCGAACTTATGTCACTTGCGCTCACCGGATTTGAGCCTCATTTTAGTAGTATTGAGTTTCAATTATTAAGGAGCACGGGAGTTACGAAAATTACATTACGGACAACTGTTGTAACCGTAATTCGTGATTTTTTCCTGTGAGTAGACATGTTACAACTTGTGCATAATTTTTATTTTACCACATATTAATTATTGTAGTGTAAAAAAAAATGATTCTACTTATATACTGAACTTGTGTTTTGGTATTTTCCAATTGTATAATATGTATGTATGTAAATTTTCTTGTAGACCAGAGTCAACGTTATGATATCCCAATTCCAAACAGTTTTGCAATCATACGGAGAAGATGTGAAAGATAAGTCTCAAACCTTACTTCAAATTATCACGAAATTTGCATCGGCATACAATGCAACAATAAATGGTACGTCGAGGAACATTGAAACTGCAGAACTCTGTGGCGGTGCTAGAATTTGTTATATTTTCCACGAGACGTTCGGTCAAACGTTGTTGTCGATTGATCCTGTCAGTGGTTTAAGTAAACTGGACATTTTAACAGCAATAAGGAATGCAACTGGTCCAAGACCTGCTTTATTCGTCCCAGAGGTAAGTACATTGTTATTGCATCCTCTCTCTCTAAGTAATGACAAGGTGTTGGAAGTTAACTTAAAACTAAGCCAGGGATTTTTAAACATATGTAATTTCGTAGGTGAACAAATTCGTCGCCTGGAAGAACCTTCTTTAAGATGCGTAGAACTTGTTCACGAGGAGATGCAAAGAATAATTCAGCATTGTGGAACCGAGGTTCAGCAGGAAATGCTTCGATTTCCGAAAGTTCATGAAAATATTATTGAAGTTGTGACGCAATTACTGAGACGAAGGCTTCCCAAAACCAATGAGATGGTTGAAAACCTTGTTGCAATAGAGTTGGCGTACATTAACACAAAACATCCAGACTTTCATCGCGAAACTGACTTGCTTTTGAGATCATCCGATAATAACGCGCATTTCCATGAGTTGGAAAAGAAGCGTCAGCAGAAACCGCAACAAGTTCCAGGTTCACTGAATCCCATGCCGAATGGGGAATTGGATTCTGCAAGCCGGTCCACTAACTAAGGTAATCATCCAAACCTAATTAATGCTGTTATGCTGAGTTCACATACTTCATATTAAATAATATGCACAAGATTAAAGTGCTATGCAATCAGAAAAACAAAACAACAATAATATTTTCTTGTTATTAGAACTGGTTTGGAAATGTAATGGGAAAATCGGTGGAGAATTCACCACTTCACAATCAGCCAGGAACTCTTTCCCTTACGCAGCCTGGGAATCTGACATCTAACGGATCTGAGGTTAGTGGACCACAAGGTGGGATGGGCGATGGAGTTTCTACGAAACCTGCTGGTTCTCCAAAAAAGCAATCTATAAATTTTCTGCAAGCAGTTGATGCAACTACTGCGGGATATCAACTCTCGGATAAAGAAATGCGGGATTGTAAAGTAATTGAGCGGCTAATTAAATCATACTTTGCAATTATCCGAAAGTCAATCCAGGATAGCGTGCCGAAAGCTGTCATGCATTTTCTTGTGAATTACGTTCAAGATAATTTGCAATCGGAGTTGGTAAGACAATACTTTCAAAATAATCAAAACTTGTGATCATACTTCTAGGCATTGTGCATAATATGTCGTCAAATCGAATCTTTTAATTAAAGGTCAGCCAGTTGTACAAGCCGGATCAAATTGAAGAGTTATTAGCCGAGTCAGAGCATATAGCTCAACGTCGCAAAGAGGCTGCCGATATGTTGAAAGTAAGGAATGCAGATCAAGCAATTCATCTTTATTGCACATTATGTAATATGACATTTCATGTTTACCCGACGAATAAAAGTGTCATGCGAATAATAAATGATTAATTACAGGCATTGCAGAAGGCGAGCCAGATAATCAGCGAAATTCGTGAAACACATCTTTGGTGATTTTAACTCAAAGACAAATGCCTTGCCAGTGTTAAACAGTGGGAATCGTTCTTAACCGGAATGCTACTTAAGAAGCATGAAGGCGCTGAACTGATGATTCTAGAACTTATTACAATTAGTGTGTTGATATTACCCTTTTATGGTACATTTTCGTTGAGTTTAACGCTGGTTCACAATTTAAAATTTGAAACTAGAGTCTCGTTCTGTTTACTTTATTTCATCACAAATACACACAGTAAAGACAATTTAAGTGTCGGTTGAGTAAGAAGACAGGCGAACCGAATAGATATGTGAATGAAAATCTCTAGTCAAAAGCCACGTTTTCTGTTTATTACTTGTCATAATACGGTTTTTTAGTTGTTTTGTATGATTTCTTAAAAAATCACAAAGTTCACGTTGGTTCCTATGAAAAGTTGAATATAAGGCAAAAGTACGCGAGGCTTGTCTAACAATTCGCGAATAACATTTTACGCTGACTAATAATCGAAGTTGAGTCATGAAAATCAGTGCTTCAAGTTAAAAGTGGGTAATAATTTCATTATTGTAGTCTTGTCTGCTTGCTGATTAAGCCAGAAATAATATAATCCTGTGAATCCGTTTATTATTATCAAAACAACATGGAACATCGAACAATTCTAGAGAGGACCCCACCAAACTTTTCAGTCCTCACAGTTAAATAATTCATTATTATTGAACAGTGTAGCCCAGTGATTCAAGAAGACAAGTACTAGAGCGAAGTAAATTTGTTGCTGAGATTTAGTGTAAACCGAGACGGATTCATAATTTATAAAACGTTCGATAGTTATTAAATGATTTGTACTTTGTGCATCTCGGTTTGTTAGTGACTGGTATGATAGCCTGATAGATGTTAGAGGGAGTCGAATTTTAGTTCAATTAAACCACGCGAGAAAGAATCATGTACAACACACGACTCACGACATGTTTTATTGTAACTTTGGTAGAAGTCTTTGGTGATAAGTACGTAGTATGGAAAGTAGTGATACTATTCAAAGATAATTTGTTCTTTTTTTTCTGAATTCCAATTCGTAGAAAGCTTCAATAATTTATACTTAAAGAAGTAAACGAAAAATAGCAATGTACTTAATAATATTGCACAATAGCGTTTATCAAGTAAGAAATGTTAACGTTATGTACATATAGTACATAATATGTAATATATACAAACATTGAATATGTCTGCAAGAAAGTTGTTGATACAATGTGCATACTACATTCTTCAATATTTTAACTGAAATATGCACCCCCGTTATGTGGATATTTGCATGGGTTCTTTGAAATTGCCAATAAAAGTACACGTCGCAGAAAAATACAAGCCATTTCAAGAGTACAATTTATTTATTTCTTAATGCGATACAAAAGTATAACTAAGAAGAAACATTCAGTGAAGAAAGAAGTACATCACTTAAATTGACACATAATATAAATGTACAAGTGGTTTTGAATGAGTCTCCTCTATCGGAATTCTGGAATTCTATCAAATAAAAAAATTAAATAATCAGAAAAAAGACAAAAAAAAGTATTTAGGACCCTAATTGTTTAAGCAAAAATGGATAGATTAGAAAACTTCATAATCTGCAGTATATGATGTTAAGATTAACAGTTAATGGTACAGATGATTCAGTAGTTATCTTTGGTGACATATCAATCGGGCGGTATATTGCAGTAATTTATATTCTATTGTATTTGTGGATATCATAATTTGTATTTTAATGAATGCATAAAACTGCCAAGTAATTAAAATTACCTATGTCGAGTAAATACGTTAATAATCCTTTAATTGTACGAAAACTAATTGTAAATAAGTTCAAAAGAGACAAGGAAAATTAAGTGAAAGTCGTTAAAGATTATAATCCCTGCTCACCACATTCTGGTATCACTTTGCAAAACCTTACATAACTAATTTGATTTTAAGGTATTTAAAACACGAATAAGTTCTTAGTAGATTTAATTTTAGTAATCAACTTTATCAACTGGTTTACATTCTCTCTTTCACTCCCTGGAACATAATCTCCTGGAATTGATTTAGCTTTATACTACGACAGTTAATGGCAATATTTTCTCATGTCTAGTTTACGTATTTTCGAACATGCAAACACGTAACTGTGCAAAGCACATTTTGGTGATTTACGTGTTTGCATAATAGGAATTTCTAGAATTCATGTCCCTGTAACTATTGCATAATAGTTACAGGGACATGAATTCTAGAAATTCCTATTCAGGATTTCTCTGTGTTTTGTATTAGTCAAATGTCATCATTATTTCCATCAAAGCCCTACTCCTTCTTATATTTCAAGTTATAAAGTGAAAAAAATAAACCAAGAACAAAACCAAGGGCCTGCCATGATCAATTTGATAATCTAATAATAGGCATCGATATTGTGGTATGCAAATACAACTGTATCTAATGCATTAATTTAAGTTATATTACGTTCATGCGCATGGTCCAAACTTCATAGACTTCACATACCTAGTAATTTGATTGTGATTACAAGCTATTAATTAGCCATAACAAACAAGCAGAATATTTAAAAAGCAAAAGTTGATACGTACATGTAATCTTGAAAATAGTCTCTAATATGATTTTCTTCAATCGGCGAAATTACATTAGCTAATTCAATTTTGTGCCACAATGACGATAGGTCGTTGCAGGTTGATAAAATTCACATTATGGAATTGAAATTCATTGGATAATTATTCCGGCTTTTTTAAAGCTTCAAGTAAGAACTTGCCAACAAAGAAAAATATCTGCTGGTAAAAATTACCTGAAATCCTATTCTTGTCTTTATTAGCCGTGACTTTTCCGCTATGTAGCTTTAATTATTGTTTTCATACTAGCTAAATAAGGCGATCTGCGAGTCTACTCAGAGACTCTGGCGATAAGTAGACAAAGATATTCATATGCATTGTTTCCGCAATTCCGAAGCATAAGCAAGTTAAATGCCCTTGATGATTGTATATGTAGAGAATGCTCTTTTTAAATGATCCTATTTCATTTTCATGGGTTAATTAATATTAACTTTTTGTTGCCTTTTCTTGCCCACTGCAATTAAGTTTAAGTTTATGATGATCTAAAATTTTAGCATGCATGCACCACCGCAAAATGCATGTGACTATTGGGGTCTGACCTAATTGGGTCAATTTTACACTTGTCCCAGTTGAAGCGTTAAAACCGATGGTGGTGTGAACATTTTTTTAAAATAAAGTTTGCAGTTTCGGCCTGAGCGATGTGAGCTTAAAAATTCTTGACATAATAAATAGTTCCAACTTATAAGGTCGTACATGTAGCATTTTTGTAGTAGTTTTCCTTTGTTGCAACTTCAATCCACCACTATATACATACTTTCAATTAGCACTCATTATATAGTTAGTCAACTTCTTTGACTCAAGTAACTAAAGTTATTTTTCTATCAGAAATATAAGAAATATACACAATGTTGCGCACCGAGGTTGTGGTATTAGTACACTCAATCAGAGTAAGGAAGGGTGCTCATCTACCTACGTAAAATGCCTGTGATACACGGCAGAAAGAAATGGACATATCAGTAAGCTGACAGAAACTGAAAGTATCATTTTGGAAATTAACAATAGTGGACTAGTTGAGAGTTGGACATTGGAAGGTCCTCCGTTGCAGAGGTTGTGTTCGCAGAAGCACATCTGGCCGTGACCTTTGCCCTCGTTCATACACACATGGTCAACCATAAAGTAGTTTATTATAATGTTTTCCGTGCATGACCGTTGCACCCATTCGCCTGGAATTTTGAAATACGTAAGTTGCAGAAGTTTATTACATTCACATTAATAGAAATTTCATTTGTGTTCTCTTGTACTTACTATCAGGAAATTTATGAACAAATTTGACACAACACCCATGGCAAACCTTTGCAGGTGGGCGGAGCTCCTGAGGTAGTGATCTATTAAATGGATCTCCACAGTACGAGTCGTACCTGCTGTCACAGTCATAGCAAAGGAGTCGTTGAGCTACATTCAAAGAAAAGCAACATCAACATGATCAGTTCATTGCCAAAAATTACCTCATCCTTGATTAGGTTTATACGTAAATTACTATAGTCAACTCTCCAGTTTTGACTATCTCTAAAAATTTTTACGTACTGTCAGAGTACTCTAGACACAAATAGCAATAAGAACAAGAACACACATCAAGTGGACTACGTATAAATGTTATTTTATACATCATAACCTGTGTACATAAATATACACATTACATTACATACATTGATGTTCCAGCTAGAACGAATTGTAAGTTCAAATTCGTGATTTTTTTCTATTGGCTGACTATATTAACTTAAAATTTAAGTTAATGGAACATGCTGCCACGACACTTTAGCTCAGATTGTTCTTGCATATGTGTCGCACAATGCAAACGTACGATTATGTGCATTGGGACCGAAGGCGGTGAAAGCCTGCGACGAGTTGATCGTCTTGAAAGGTAGGTAACAACTCGTGTCAAGATTCAAGATGCCTGAACTAGTTAATAATGAATTACTAAACATGCTCCTCACTCTTCATGTGAGAATGATAAAAAATTATCGCAATATCTCAATCAAGAATCAAGTGCTAAATTGTCAATTTATCTCAGAAACTTTCTCTTACTCAGTTTTTAGGCAAATCAAGGAAGTGTCTACCATGTAAAAAAACTGTATTTTAAGCCTCTTTCGGCTATTTACAGCATTACTGTTTTTCTCTTGTAAATTAAAACCCTTCTTTCACCATTAATAATTTTGAATGTGATCACATTTATATGGTATATATGTATGTGGCTCGTAGTTATAATACTTCACTTGCGTCTCTCCTTCTATCGCGTTTTTTTACAATTCAAGTTATTTATATAAAGCTTTACATATGTTGCATATGTTAACAGCTATTTTGAATTATAAATAGTTCAAGTGAAGGACACTCTTACTTTGGAAGTGAGCATGGGTCTACTGCTTGAGCATGTTTATTATCCTCACTCACGAGTCGCAACGCAAAGGCACTAGACTCTGTCTTATAGCCAATTTTCAGGATAAAATTTTTGTTACTACTTTCAGATTAATAGATACTCACTGGTAGATTTTCAGAGCTGACGCAACCGCACTATTTAATGTGCGTTCGTATTCCATGCGACACCATCATCTTTCTTGGATATTTTGTATAATATTTTATAATCTGATGGTTACTCACATATCTATAGTGAATCATTTCAAAGTAGATCATAATTGTGTCAAGTCAGATTGAACCACCTTAATTTGAAATTGCTCGTTTTGAACAATTTACCTGGTCATTCATGCTAAAGTAATTAAGATTACCAAATGTTCTGACAGCATTCAGCTCAGATTCAGGGAGAAAGGAGAGTGTGTGGCTATATAAAAGTCCATCACATCCATTAACACAACAAAAGCAACATAGGTAAGGAAGAGAAAGCTCAGAAAATGCATGGGGAATAGTTACCACAAAATTTCTCGGAGTGCATGCCCAGAACTAATAATAAAGAAGTTGCAAACTGAAACATGAGAAATTTTCGCAATGCATGCTGTTAGTATTTTGTAAAAAGCACAATGAAGGCAACATTACACGATCACCACATAAAATCTCAAAGAAGGAACGCCACACCGAAGCCACAAAACTGTTTTTATTCACTTGTATGTCACAATCAAAGCGTGTGTTTCTCTTCGTTTACTTTTCACAGTCAACGAATCTATTGGTAGGTTAGGTCAACGCAGGTACAATTATAAACAAAGAAGTATAATATTCTATGTCTTCTGAGGTAAGTTATTTATTATCAACACCAAAAAACTGTACAAAATGTTAAAAATTACAGAACAGTGCGTTGACAAAAATTATTTAACTATATCCTATACGTAAACACTGAGCACGCAACCGGAAAGAATATTGTTTCTACAACACGTTTAGCGATTTTGGTGCTGTTGCTGCTGCTGACAAAGAGAATACTGAGCTATTGATGAATATTACTTTTCCTGACTTACCCAAATATCCTATGAAATTGTATTTTGGCAATAGTTTCGCACACACGGATTGATTTTGTTAGTGTGTAAATTTCGGTTTGCACGCAGAGATATGGGAGTTTGATTTCATCGTTCGTTAGTCCAAGTGGCAGTATTAAGTTAGAAGTTAGTAGTAGCAGAGAAGTAGTGGTAGTAGTGGCAATGGCAGAAGTAGTAGTAGAAGGTTGATGAAATTCGGGTCAGTCACACACAAACCATAACAAAAAAGAAACGTACCAAAATTATGTGATAATTTTGTAAACGAGAAATAAAAGCTCATGTCATCAATAAAAATGTTTTTTTCATGGCTGATTTTTCAATGCATCCAAATTAAGAAGACAAATCCAAAATGGAATAAAAATAGTTTACTTACATGTTCATAAAATATTAAAAATATCAATTTAAAGAAAAACCATTCTCTGAAATAACATTATTGATGCATATTATCATATATGGTACAGTTTATATTTTTGTTGAGCTTGAAGCGCACGCGCGTAGTTTTGTTGGTGGTAATGAAGGAACAAATCTAGCTACTTTACTGAAAACAAATCCCAACATGTCAAAAGGTTCTTTACTTGAATAAAAATCAGGTAGAGATATTATTGTTTGTTAGGGATTTCATTTGGTAAAGTCCTACTAAAACACATTGTTGTGTAGGAAAAATTGACACTTCAAATACACACCATTCAGGAAACTTTTCTTATCGCATAATAGTATTATAGCCAACAAACCGTGTGAGATGTTTGCTTCCTTGCTTCCTCCCTGGCAAAAACTTTTAATTTTTATGTGTGCTTTAAAAGAATAAACCCAAAGGAAACTCAGACTTACTTCGACATTCATCCGCTCCATCTGTATTGCTGAACAGTGGAAAGATTACTAGAAAAAGGACAGAATTCGATGTAGTTAAAAACAATGTAAAAGTCCCAATTTGAATTTTCAATTACTAATTGTACATACAATTTAACACCAGCTTATTAGAGCTTACTTGCAAAAAGAAGAGCTACTTCCAGGTAATTCATGTTGAGAAATATTTGTTTATTATTAGTCCCGCGAAGTCACTGTACAAAGTGTATGAAAGGATAGGAATGGAGGTCGGCAAACTGTTTCACCGAAGCACACTGGAAGATTCAAAGTCTGGAGTTTTCCATCTCAAAATGTGGTAGAAGCACTCATCCGCCGATTAAATCTGAGAAGAAAGAATCTTCTCCATTCCACGTGAATCACGACCACATTGACCACATTCATGAAACAACTAACAACTTCTCGTTATTCCGTGATTATCACTAAAGGATAGCCAGTGTTTAATGTATTTACGTGTGGTCTATTTTTTAAACCAATATGGCACTACCCACCGGTCATAGGTTTTATCCACTTTCATCCTAAGAATGCTGCGGAATGCAAAAAAGACACACAGAACACAATTAATTTCTTAGTAACATCCGGTAAACTCGTTTTTTTTTAAATTTTCAATCATCACTGTTTTCAAAAAAGCGATGCGAAAATTTGGTTACTATTCCGCATTCCCCATCCTCAATTTGATCTTACTCAGGTGCAGATGGAATGGATAAAAAATTATAATCAAGACGAGGAAGTTTCCAACAAGAGAAATCATGAAGTCGTTTACGTTCTATTATGCAATACTAATAACACTAACAATAAAACCGTATTGCTGGCACATACGTGAGTAAATTAATGCCTCGTGCGAGAAACTCTTTTTTTATAAGTTAACTGTACAGCAAGACTTTTTTATCGGTCACTTCAATTTCTTTTTACTTTCCCTTCTACTGCAATGTGTATCGTTTGCATAGATTTATTTACGTGAAAAGTATCAACACACAACTATTGCCAAAAAAAAGATTATAAAAAGGAAAGGTCTACTACTCTACTCACTTAGGTTTTGTTACAACTGTAGACATGTGGTTCCATCCCATATGCACATGTTACTTGTATGTGCGCAGACAAAATCGGGATTTTGTTTCCACTATCTAGAAAAAAAAGTTGACTGCAATGGAAACTTCTTCCTCTCTCAGACAGGCACACCGAGAAAATAGGCTGTCTCCGAGTAAGAATTGTTTGCCTACGAAAATTGCAAAACGCATACTAATAGTATTCCATGTACACCATATTTTTTTTTGCTGTTGCTGTCCTATAATGTCGTCATGCTGTTATCCTGGCAGCTCTGTGGTGCCCGGGTTGCGGTTTCACTTGTGGAGATATCTTTTTTGTATACTCATGATAGAATCTTTTGTAGAAGTCTTGCTGCCTTGTCTTTTTTATGTACAAACGATGTTTGTTACCTTCTACTACAACCATTTTTTTACAACAGCACTACCACTATACGAAATACTACTGCGATCCGACGTCTAGCAAAATGTAGACTGACTTATACACTTCTTTCTTTCCTTTTCCCTTTCTTTTTCGTTTTCTTCGCATCTACCTCGACGAAATATAAATGCCGCGTTGTGGTATTTACATAAAGGCTGTTATCAACTCGTCCTTTCTTATGCATTACGCAACATGCAATAACAAAAGTACATAGCGCTCGATTTTTTGTCGGGCGATTGGCCGAAAATTTATTCCTTGCAAAGTTTTTGAAATTTTGCTCTATCGTGTATACACACACCGTCCCGAAAATTCTTTGTTTTTGTCTTGGTGTGTGAGCGGATGTATTTATTGATTTACTTACACGTTATTCTATTAGCTTTTTACAAGATTAGTCAAAGAGTCAGGGATTCAAATCAGAATTTATATAATTCTGCTACGAAACTCAGCGGGAAAAAGAGCACAGTGATCCTCCTCTCTAGTCACTTATAATTTTAGTTTGTGAGGATCATTTGTTGGCAGTTCTGAGTCAGATTCAAGAAGAAAACGAGTTTTGCATGTAAGATCAGACTTCAGACCCTAAGTTAATTGAAACATTTTATTACTGTATAATGTACATTTAGATTACATGATGGCATGCCTGCCGATGGTAATTTATGCTTGAATGGTTGAAGCTATGTATACTTGAGAAACTATATAGTAAGTATTTCCATATTACGACTGTTTTATGTCTCTGAAATTGCGCCTGAAAGCGATATACTCATCCTGAGTTATTTTGATGAGGTAATTGGATCACAACTACACACCCAGTAGTGGATTTATCGTCTTTTTATTTGATTAAAACAAGATGTTTCTTGAATAGAGTTTTTTGTATGGATTCTCTCTGACATGCTGCATTAATGAATGCTTAATTAAGAAAGTTCGCATCTTAAACTCGCGCACAAGTAAGTCTAAGGTGTTACAGTGAAAACCAAGAATAAGAACGTTCCTTTCCACATAGAAAATCAAAGAGCATATGTACTAGATAACAGCCTTTATGTAAATACCACAACGCGGCATTTATATTTCGTCGAGGTAGATGCGAAGAAAACGAAAAAGAAAGGGAAAAGGAAAGAAAGAAGTGTATAAGTAAGTCTAAGGTGTTACAGTGAAAACCAAGAATAAGAACGTTCCTTTCCACATAGAAAATCAAAGAGCATATGTACTCCCTTAAAGACATAAAGCACTAGTATGCACATCACTCCTTCTGTATTTGTGCCAAACTTGATTAAGCATGGTTTAATAACTCGGAAAGTTATTTTCATCTTGCAAGAAGTTGTATCAAATGAAGAGGTACAACTGTACTCCAAAATCAATTTCTTATTCTTTTTGGGTGAACTTGGTATTGATGAAGGATATGCAGTTCAAAAGTCACATAATCGCGGTAAATGACTAAAGGTCTGTTAGTATCCTGGATTAGCAATGTAAGTTACGCATGATTGTTGCGAACATTATAAAATAGTTGTCTCTGGATGTATAAAAGATTTGAAATTATTATTCGCAGTTTTATTTATCAATTCACCTTATTGCCTTTGTACGTGTAAATACACGTGCGTATCTGCTACGAATTATGTGTCTCCTAGTTATGTCAAAACATGGTTGGGCCAAAACCGACCCCTCTCAAATTAAAGTGGTTGGGGACTTACGCGCTAAAATTATCCAATTTATTAACTTTATACGCCACTATAAAGGTATCTTTATACGTATGTTATGTTGTTTATCTGTGATGAATTCCTTCTAGCACGAACGTATAAATACTTCTCCTCGTAAACTATAACAACTTTCACTTTTACTGTTTACGGATGACACCCACGGTTGCCATTCGATGCTTTAATTCGCTCCAGCTAAATAAACCCAGTACAATGACATCGTAAGTTCTTTTATTGATGAGGATTGTGATGAATGGAGTGGACAGTTATGAATGACAAACATAACACTCTCAACTACTCTTCATATTTCTTATTATGCTCACACATAAAAGCGCTTTGCCAATAGCAGCCCACTTTCTTGTACGTTAAAAACGAGGAAAGCGTTGCGAACCTTGGCCAATGACTCCACACTTGTGGTCTTGCATTCCTCTTCAGTGATAGGTGGACATTGTCCCCTTCCTAGGAACGTGGAAGGTTTACATAATATAATTTGTGCTCGTTCCTGGTTACACCTTCCAGATCACTACTTAACCGGGACAAAAAGACCATTTCGGCCAAAGGCGTCCGGTCAATAAACGTAAATACTGAAAGTAGTTCGTCTTGGTTGACGTAATGGGAGTATTACACTGGTGCACACGTACTCGGTTAAAAGAGAAACATTTTATGATAAAATATTAGGTGCACTGAACTACAAACAAGCTTTTACCAACGCTAACAACAATTCATCTTGTAATATAACAAAAATAAAATATGCTTAAAGAAAAAAGGACACACTATACTTCCAAGGAAAAAAACTCGCACTTTATTATTACTCAAATTTGCTGAGAAAAGAAAAGGAAATGAAAGTTGGTCCAATGTTGGGTGATATCTGAGGTTTTCGCTTGCCCTCACTCATTCTATTCCTTCTGGGGTTGCGTGATTATATGAGGTGAAGTGCAGTTATTATTGTTCTTATATGACAAGGTATGCGTCAGCTTACGCTTATATAACACCATCTTTATATGTAGCTGGAGAAAGTAGTTCACAATGGAACATTGCTACACACTACTATCAGTGGAGAAAGTTGGATAAAAACCTAGTTCGACCACGGCGACGGGTGGGTGCTAACATTGTTATGTGAGACTGATTGTGTGTGACTATATTGAAAAGTGAGTGTAAGTGGTGCGAACAGGACTAAACACCACAAACCCGACGAAAACACAAATAGACTTTATATAAGCCTGCATTTACTATATATTATGTATACCTATTCTTGCATAAAGTTAATATAGTTAACTATAACGCGTAAATGCTACCTACTTGTACGTTTTACAAATGTTTGAATCATTTTCTGCATTTATGGTATACAACATTTCCAGAAATTAAAAGGGTTATCTGCCTCTAGAAACTTTTCCACTTACCAATCATAGGACTATAACCCGAATATCTTAATTCTATATAAATGGAGTAAAAAAAAACCTTTCCAAATTCATATACAAGAGCTATTCAGATTTTTAATACTCAGAAGTGTATCATTTAGTAAAACCACTGAGTAATATTTAACAGATCGCTTTAATACATATATTTTAATATAAGCGCATTATACATTTTTTTACCCAGCTTCTGGAAAAGCCAAATGGTGACTTTCCAGCCTTGAACTGTTTTAAGCCAAGCGATACAGTCATTTTACTCCAGTAATGTTGGTACGGTGAAAGTACACTGTTCTCATTCTCATAAATGAACGAAGCGAAGTGTAAGCTTGTGGACGGAAAATTTCCAGTTTCATTTTTTTTTTTGCAAAAGCCCTACTTATAGTGGTGCAGATAGCTGGAGTCCTCGTAGTTTTATAGGGTCATACATTCCTTCGTAGCAAGTCAATCGATGCGGATAGCGCATTTAGACGGACGGAAGCAAAGCCTTGTATATAACCCTACAATATATGTAGTAAGCCTGTAAGCTCTGTTTGAGTGAGATGAAACAGCAAAATGAGCTTTCATTTTTGGCTGTTAAATTTTTCTAAAGTTGGAGTGCGAAGCTTCAGAATGTTTTTGTACTGATGAAGTAAAATTATTGCTCATGCTTGTTCAATAAAATAGAATTACATTTTTTGTTATTACCTACTTTTTATAATGTCGTAAATTAAATGTTTGCTATAAACAAAATGTTTGAAAGAGCTCAAAGCTGCGAACAAAGCGAAACTGTTGTGTCCGG
>JAHZNF010001247.1:0-12518 GCA_027744215.1 Troglopedetes dispersus
GAGAGAGAGAGAGAGAAACACAGGTGTTCTTGTCTTTCGCTTTATTCCTGTTTTTTTCTTTGCGTCATATTAGCGTCTGGCTGCTCAGCCCTACTCTGAATTTTTTCCCCCATAATGCATTTGTATTTCTTGCATCAATAATAATAATCATCAAAGATAAATTTAAAAATATCAATTCAATACTCGTTTTCTAATTGCATGATGCAAGACGAAGAAAATATATCAATATTTAAGCGGAACAACGATAATAAATTTCTCTCTCTCTCTTTTATACAATATATATTAATCTGACCAGTCAGCGTTAGTCATAGTCTCATCAACTCGTCATATGTATAATATAACAGGATGACGGCTATTATCTTATATCTTTCATGCTCAAAGCTTGACATTAGCTCTGAAATGTATATTATTAATAAATCAGCAGTTTAACCTCTTTAATAAGTAATAGTGACACGCGTGTAGGAAAAACAAGAAGTGCGCGTTCACTTGGTTAACAATGATGATGATGATGATTCATATAATATACCCACGGTCAACATCAGAACCACAAAACAAGAACAAGCTGGGCTCTAAATGAACAATGCACTGTTCTGCATAAAAAGCAGACCTGCAAGATGAAAAAAAATTAAGGAAGGATTCATAATGGTATGCGTCACCCAACCTATTTTGATTGAGTTTTGCAGTTGGTCTGCATCATAGTTCTGCTTTGTTAGAATTATCTGTTGCATTATGGCTTCACTTGAAATTATGAGTCATCTCTTTGTCAGCGAAGCAAGAAGTAACACTATTTCATAATAATAATAATAATATGATTGTTGGTGTGGAATTGTTGGGAATATCCACCAAATATATTTGTATGTATTTAAAGGAGTCTAAAAATACGCATGCAAATTGTATTGTGATGTTTCTATTTTTTTGTATTTATGCATCCTGAATTGTATTTCGTCGTGGTGCGTGAGTGTATTTACGAAAATTGAATTTGAGGGATTATCCACCACCATCCACTCACATCACAGTAAAGAGATCGCCACAATAAATTGTCAGTATTCACAAACGTTTTTTTTTCTCACTTATCTACTCCTGCTGTCCATCACTGAAATATTTTCTCTTATGGAAATTCATGCAAATAAAAAATAGTAAAAAAAATTGGGAACGTAACACGTGCAACGATGAGAACAGAAAAACGGTTTGTACATATAGTAAAGTAGCACGTTTCTACGAAAGAGTAAACAACAAAAATTTGTAATGCAAAAGACGGATAAGCTCCTCAGCTCGTATGTTCTTTCTGCAGTGGTACAGTGACTGACGGTTTGTGATGATGTTGATGATGAATAATCTCATTTCTGAAAAGTATCAATCCAAAAAGAATCCCAGAAGGAAGTTGTATTATTGCACACATGCATTCCCTCTACTATTTCTACATCTGATAATAATTTTTCCTCAGCCTTTTGTGGGCTGATGGAACACTCTCAGGAGCTCGTCAACATATTATTAAATATTTGGATTCCACAAGAAAAACAAAAACCTATAAACAGTCATGCTCCTTCTTTCTGCATCCTTCTTACGAGTGTCAAATTAGTCGAGTCTTTCAAGTGGTTTGCACACTGCAGATGATCCTGTTATTGCTCGAGCTCCGGCAAAAACAGTAGTCTGCTCCATATCATTTGCTGGTTAGTGTTGTTGCCCAGTTTGCCCCTTGTTAGTGTTATTGTTATTTAGAGTAAGAAGAATTTTTATAAATACATATGGAATGGTAATAATAATCAGACATACATTTACGCAACACGAGTGTAACGGTGGAATGACAAGACGAGGAGGAGACATTGAGGCTTAATGTTCCAGTGGAATTTTTTGGTCATCTTGATCTCTCTCCTATACCACGTGCGAGATTGCGGAAACCTATAGCTAGGTCAGGCGACAAAAATTGGTAAACATGAGTGGTGGTGGCTCACCGGAGTCAATCATCTCTCTACTGACAATCCTCATTTAGTTTGTGTCTACAAGTGTGTCTCCATCAAAAGAAGTTGAAGAGAGCTGTGTCAATTTTTTTTTTAAATAAATTATTTTCCCCTTTTTCTTGACCTTCTGAATCTTGACCCAAGGAATGTGCAAGCTCAAAGGAAGAACACGGACTGAATTAAGAGTTCTTCTTGAGGAAGTAATTGCGAGGGTATGTACCTCATCTCAAGTGTGAGAGCGTTTGCGACAGGAAGAATTTTTTAAATTTTCCATTCCAAAATAAAATCAGCTTCAAGCCAGTCAAATGCTTAGGTATTTTACATGTGCATGCGAGTGAATAATGTGCACTCACGTTTCAAACATTACATTTAGGTGAACAAGCTCCTTTTTTTGTTATGGCTGCGTACATGTGTAAAATAAAGATCTCTTGTGATACGGTAATCTCAATGATATGTTCATATTTTTTTTTTAAAATTGTATTACTCGTGTTTACGTTCAATCAATCAATCACTAATGGTGTATCATTAATTTTTTTCTGCCAACATTTTTAAGTTTTGATTACAGAAAAGAATGAATGAATGAAAAATTGCTTTGGCTGGTTTGATTAAAAGAAACAGTAATTTCTGCCTTGCCTGCTGTGTGTGTGCATGTGATTGTATTTTTGTTATCTGCTCTATTATTATTATTATTAGTATTATTATTGTGAAAAATTGCACTGTTGCGTTTTTTACCTGAAGAGAAATTTATTGGAGTAAAGAACGAACGGAAGACAAAAGCTTTCTTCTGTTCATAGATTTAGCTGCGTTTGTGACGCACTTCGAATTTGTAAGTGAAGTGATCCCAAATAATAACCGTCACGGTTTGTTGGACATTTCCATAAGCATCGAGTGTGGTGTTGTTGTTGAGTGATGTGTTACGGATATGATAACCCTGATTAATCTCATTTTGAACCCTTAAGCTCATTTTGGAAAATTAATTTGAATTTAATCCTACACATTCCCAATCCAATCAATGCATGCCGGTGATCGAAACCGATACCAATCAAAATGTGTATCTTTACTCACCTTATGCCTGCTTTTGAAGGAATGCGTTTTCAGTGTAGTAATTATCTTTGATTGAAAATGTGGCTCATTTAGAAGTTTGTTCTTCGATGGTGGTTTTTTTAACTTCAAGTTGCTTCAATGGGGGTGGCCGGCATCATGCAGAGTCCTTCCGTTTTGAAAAAAGTGAAGTTACATTATTCGAAGAAAATTTAGAAATGACTGCGTCGTTATTTTTTTCAAACCACAAAGTTTGCAATGTTGGTAGTGGGGTTGAAAAATAGGACTACCTGACTCTCATGCGAACCCTTCAATGTTCTATGATTACATGATCATTTTTCGTTTCTTTCTCTCTCTCACTTGCTCAGTTTACTCAATGAATGCGAAACGATAGCAAACAAAGCAGAAAAAAACAAAACAAACTGTACATCACATAAAAATTCTCACACGTGTAAAGAATTTTATTTTTTTATGGTGTGAGCAATAAATAAAAATTATACTCTGGTAACTCTTACACGTGTGCCTTAACGTGTAACAGTTTTCGTCGTCTTGGCCATCGTCAACCAAAAAAAAAATTTTGAGTTCTGCAAAAAAAAGTTCATGAAGTGTTAATCACATTTATGCAAGAGCGTGTGCATGTGCACAAAGATTTCATGTGAACTCAATGCTTTGCACGGAGCATTTAGGCCGGTAAACTCACTAACCATGTTGTATTATCAAAGCGTACTTGGTATAATTGGATCATTTCACCTGCTGAATTATTTCTCAATTGATCCCTTTAATTGTAGCAGCAACACAAGATGTTGTGTGTTAAATTTTTTATAATGATTTATTAATTTTTATTTTTCAAAACTTGTAGTTTCCTTTTCATGCACCTAATCATAAATAGCAGTAAATAATCCATTGGCTCGTTGCTCATTCACGCTACATGTTTGGTACATGCCTTTTGTAAGAATAAAGTATTCTTGAATTTTTGTCAGTGGGACGATACATGCACGAGGTAATATTAATCAGGATGAAAGATGAGGGTAGCACAAGTTAAATGCGTTTTTTTGTAGAGATTATGGTTTCACACGGATGTTTGGAGTTAATGAAGCGCTGTATAAGAGTAAATCATCAGCAGATTATAAAATATGTAACTCCGTTTTGCTCTTAACTGACCTTCTGATTGGGCAGAGTTAACATGCTACACACTTGTTAGAAAAATTGATTTGTGCTGAAAAGTGTTGTACAATTTATCGATGATGGCAAAAAATAGGATGTTGGAAGCTAATCTCAATGCTCAAAGAAATGTGAGATCGAAACGGGGGCATGCATTTTTATATACAAAACTCTAGTACCTTTTATCATACTTTGATGAGTTTCATCTCCTGTATGTACTTCATTTATACAAATGTGCAAGTATAAGATAAGGAATACAATGAAACAATAGTCTTAATTCTAACTTGTTTTTGACAATTTTGCAGGGAAAGTCTCGACTCCCATCTGGCATCTCACAAACCTCCGGAAAAGACCCACGACTGTGAAAAATGTGGAATGAAATTCAGCGTCAAGTCGAATCTCCGCCAGCACATGCGCATTCACAGTGACAATCCGAAAAAGTTCCCGTAAGTATACAATTACGCTAAATTATATAGATGAGCTGACATAACCAAAAGTAACTGAGACGCAAGTAATTAAGTACGCTTCTTTTTCTTTACACTTCTCATTTTCCCCCTTTCTTCATGCTCAATCAGCAGTACGTTCCCTGGAATCAAAAATTTGATTTTATTCATGGAGAGCATTAAACATGTATTACTACTTACTATGTTCCGCAGGTGTGATTTCTGTCCTAGTGGATTTTCCAAACGTGTCAATCTCCGCTACCACATTAAACGGAAGCATCCCGAGGAAGCTGAGAAAATGAATAATAACAATAATAGTAATAATAGTAGTAAGGACGGTGGGATTGCTGCCGGTAATATAGCGAGTGCAATAACCGGTGCAATTACCAACTCCGTGAACAATGCCAGTGGTGGAGGAGTTGGTGGTGGGGATAAAGATAACAAGAATCAAGGAAGTTTCAAATGCGAACACTGTGATCGAGCATTTCTATTCAAAAATAATCTCAAAGCTCATTTACGGACTCACACGAGAGATAAGAAGTACACTTGTGAGCTCTGTGGGAAATCCTTCATTTACAAAGAGAGCCTGAAGAATCACATGCTCCTCCATTCGAACGAGTTGCCCTACTTGTGTGATATATGTGGTAAAAAGTTTCGTGATCGGTCGAATCGACGGAAGCATGTCAAGAATGTACACAAGTATCTCTTCGTCAATGGAGACATCAACAATCCTCTCAAACCTGGCTCCACCGCTGCTGCGGCTGGAAGCAGCGGAGCAGCCACAGCGACCACCGGGCAGCAACCTGGGGAGCCTCCCACAAAGAAGCGGAAGACTTCTAAAAAGGCAGCTGCCGCCGCCGCGGCTGCAGCAGCAGCAGCAACAGGAGTAGCTCAACAAGATCCACAGACTGGTCAACAAGATGGTAGCTCTTCAGGTAGTTCTAGTTCAGCCAATGCTAACAAGGCAAGAACGATTATCAAGTCACCGGCGGCACCTCGAGGCAAGAAGGGGAAGAACGCTGCCAACACTGCAGCAGCCGGATCCTCTCCAGGCACAGCTCAAAAAGCCGGGGCAGCAAGCAACGCCAAGTCCGTGATTGTTACGGCAAGCACGACAACTGTGGGACTGGACCGGAAAATTATCATGAGTCCCTGTCCCAAACCGCCGAAGCCTAGTGCTGCCGCCACAATGAACCACTCTCCAAACTCACTGGAGTACATAATTTCTCCTCATTCTCATTCATCATTGCCTGTCACAGTTCACGTTCCTCCGGCAGGTAGTCAAGGGCAATTTTCCCACGCTCGGAGTATCATCGTGAAGGCAAGCTCGTCGTCTTCACCCCCAGATAAAAGGTACTAGAGTTTTGTATATAAAAATGCATGCCCCCGTTTCGATCTCACATTTCTTTGAGCATTGAGATTAGCTTCCAACATCAGCAGCAGCAGCATAGTCGTGCATCCATGCAGCAGAATGTGATCGTGTACCCGAAGCGGGAGAAAGTTATCTCCGATCACTCACAGCAGTATCCTGGTTCATCCACAGTCATTTCTCAAACTATGCAACATCAAGCTCAGCATCAGTATTATGTGAACCATGACCAGCACCATCAGCCTCCGCCGCCACCTCCACCATCTCAAGGGTACACTTACCTTCCGCCGCAGCAAATCATGCCACCTCACATCTCCTCCCCGAACCCGAGTCCATTTGAGTACGTGCTAACAAGTACAAATCACCAGGATGGACGAGGAAGTGATCTTCCTCAGCATCACTCTCCGTACGCGACCTCCACTGGACCACCCAGTCAGCCAATGGAGATTCAAGTTGTGAGTCAGCAGGAGTACACGCATCACCTGTACCCAGCATCGGATCAGCTATATGACTACCAGTGGACTTCCGGAGGAGGCGGTCATCCACCTCCAAACCCCTCGTCGCCTTATCACCACCTTGTAGCACCGCCGGTGGGTAGTAATGGTAGCAGTAGTGGAATAGTCAATGAGGGTCCACAGCACCCTCCTCCTCCAGTCTCCTTAGCTCAAACGTACGACTCGAGTGGGATGGGCCCGACTTCCAACGCGTCGGTTTATGGTACACCGCCACAGGGTTATGAGGTCCTAGACCCGTCTGGTAACGGGGGCAGCTTCTTCTGCAAGGATTTTGATTTCAGCTATCTCTGAACGTAAAGAAAATCATAATATTATGTTATACTGTATTAGCAAAACATGTCTTATGAATGACATATAATTATCAAGTAAATAATGTTAAAAGTGTTTACTTAAGCCACGGGCTGGTAAGTTGGTCTTACCTTCATAATAATTATGATTGTTTAAAAAAAGACATACAATGTGTAATTACATAATATATTATTTACTCATCAATATAGGGCACTCTATATAAAAAAGTATAAAAATACAGATTTATTATTATTATCATTGTTGTTGTTGTTGATATATTTCCGTTTATAAGTGTTTTCACTTCAAATGTGATTAGTTTTCAGTGGCTCGATGCAGATGCGTCGTTCTTATAAAATGTTATTAAGAAAGTGAATAATATGTTGCGTTATATACCTTAAATTATAAAAACGACTTTGCTCTACTCAGAAATGTATACCTAGATACTTACGTACCCAATAAATTGAACGTAACGTGACCATGATTGCATTTTTTCAATTTTTGCAAAGAATCTAGTTGAAATTGTTATAAAGTTAATTAGGATAAGGTTTAGGCTAGTTTAAATATCCACGTTTATTGGGATCCCTTACGAAGAATTATTTAAATATCTGCGTACATTTTTAAGTGTCAATAATTTAAGGAAAGAGACGTACTACAACAATTCCACAAGAACTTTGTGGACATAAAAAGAAAGTATCGGTAAGTAAGGAAGTGTACTATAAAATACAAATTAATTACATCTTATGATAATATTTACGAATACTTTATATGTAAAACCTCAAAGAAGACATTTCATCTATGCAGATTATTAAATTAAAATGTTTATTGTTAAAATAATTAATTAATTATTATTACTTCAAATAAAGATAAATATACATATATAATATAAACGATATTATTACCCACAATATTATTATTACTACAGTTTATAACATTCAATCCTCTTTACACAAAACTTAATATTATAGTCCAACAAACCTGAAAACGAGTCGGAAGTCGAAATGGGCAACAAGTTCTCAAGTCAGTAAGGTATATATCTATACAAACAGGTGATGATGATAAAAGCATAATATGTAATGTTTGATTTAGCTTATAATAGTCTCTATACTTCCTCCTAAGTAGGTAAAATCCAAGACACAAAAGTATTAATTTTTTTTCGAGTGGGCCACAAAGAGAGAAAACGAAGATTTTCTCGAAACCGTTTACAAAAAGGAATACATTGTTTTTTGCTCGTAATAATATTTTTATCAGATGAGCGTCACCTTTTCTAAGATTTTTTTTTTCATTTTTTCAGTCGTTTGCGTTTTATTATCCTGCAACTAGTAAAGTTAGTAAAAAAAACAGCAATAAAAGTGTTATGAACTTGCGTACAGAAACACTGATTAGTTGCCTCCTGTGATTTTTCACTAAAATTTATAAGACGTCAGCAGCAGACTACAGCAACTCGGCAGTAAAATGAAATCCTACAGACATGAAAGTATAATAATGCCCCATATATTCGAGTTTTGATCCTTTTCCACACATCCCCAATAAAAGAGTGCTAACTACAATAATATACTTGTAATTGATTGTAAAACAATGTTTTAAAAGATAATTCAGGAGTTGATAATGATTTGCGTTTTAAATTCATCCGATTTTTTATTAGTCCATTTTCTAAAAGTTACCTTCGCAAAAAAAATCAAGCTGGCTTTTTCCATTTTTTTGCATGAATGTTTACGTACGTTCCACTAAAGCAACTTCATGTCTCGTACAAGATGGATATTATTTATCATGAATCATGTTTGTCAGAAAAACGTCAATTTTTGTCACTTTATTTTTATTTTTCAGCTGCATTGTGATGATGGGAAGATGACACGGCTACTCATATTATTGATTACCACACGGTTTACGCTACGCTACTTAAAAGCTCATATTATAATTGAACACTCAAATCTCTCCGGTATTACCTACCTTCTGGAGTTTCTTAGAACTTCTACCTATAGAGTATCTGTAATAGGAAACTGGGATTAGACACAAGCTCTTTAGAATATCAAGAAAACACCGTGATTTTCGTAGAGACCTTGAATTTAACGAAACCATTTAGAAATACGCAATGATGTTATTTAAAGAAGCATTGTTTACGTGGTTGTACACATCATCTAATAATAAATACAGACACACTTCACCCGTACTTACTTCAAAACAAGGAAAACTCAAATACACTTATTACAAACTTAGTCCACAAAAATATAAATTATTAGAAATATTCAAGATTAACTAAGCATTTATGGAAACTTAAGAAGAAAAAACAGCAAAATGATGTTATATTATGATAATTACACTACTACTACTGATTAACTTATAGGTTTTACGAAAAAGTTACTCAGCTTAAAGAATTATGTAAGCAATTATGATAATACTTCTCCTTTTTATTATGTAAATAATTTACTCCTACTCATAAGAAGTATATAAATAATATGCAATTTCTACTATCCATATTGATTGATTATTGTTTGTGATAAAAAAATAATATTTTATACGTTTATTCAATCAGCAAGAAAATATTATGTTGTTTTTAAATACAGAAAGCCTTTTTAACGTAGCAAAAAAATGACAAGTGGTTGCGTTTCTTTTACTTTTTCATTTTTTTCCCTCTCTTTCAACTACAGATTTGATTGATAGAGCTATATGTTCGTTTTTTAAACCTTATTCGCGTTTTTTTTTCAAGAAAAAAGGTTGTTTTCATTGCCAGTCAAGGGATAGAAGAAGTAAAGTAAAACAATCTTGGGAGAAGTCTCTCATCATCCATATGTCATCCTTTTTCTCTTTGATCACTATCATCTACCTTGAATCCGCTTACAAAAATGGAGAATAAATTTTAGAGAGATTTCCCTTGATACTTTTAGCAATTGATTAAAAATTCACTGATATTTATTAGAGCATTTTTTATGCGTAGCTTATATATTATTTAATCCTTCAAAATAGATCCATTATTATCTTCCTTTCGATTTTTTTTACATTTCACTACCTTTCCTCCTTTTATATACGGATCACCACATCTGCATTTTCTCTGTAGTTCATATTATGCTAGCACATTTTAATTTATGATGGAAGGGTATTGTGAAAAAACATGATTTCTGGAAAAGAGGCTACTGCTTTTTTTACAACTTCTCACGACCAAAAAACATGATATGGTATTGTTTCCTCAAGAGTCTTCAACTTTTGGATCTCGCGACGGAAATGAGTTTGTGGGTAGAATATCGTTATAAATTATTTTAAGTTTTAGAACTGCTTTCTTTATTTTAGAGCTAATTTCATACCGTCAAACATGAAATCCTACACGTAAGAGAGCTAATTACTTGTATTATTATTACTTCGAAGCTTCACGGTAAAATACGTACTTTATGTAGGTATTTATAGGATCTAATATTACACAACGAGCACTATACATATTATTGTTATCGACTTGTAATTTTATTTAATCTAACCTTCACCAGAACAAAGACATGACACATTGTCATCTAGTAAGCTACAAAAATTATATTGTGAAAGCAGCGAGTTCTGCTTTATAGATCACTATATTAATGAAAAGGCATTTATGTATTTAAAACTATACAGATAAAATACCTAAAATACGCTACCAGATTTTACAAATAAAATACCTTAAAGTAATAATGACCTTTATTTGAAGAAAAAAAATGATGTGAAACCTCATGAGCTCATAGTGACACTGAATAATACAAAAAAAACATGAATTGCGTTTGTGCGATGAATTTAAACCTGTATTAAAAAATGGTAACTATTATTATTATTATGATTTATCCTAAAAATGAATAATAATCTAATACAACATTACACTTGACATAAAAATGACATTTTCTACCCGAGAATTAAACAGGGGAGCCTCTCAACATACTCTATAGAAATATACGTAATAATTTACAACAAAAAACCTTAAGCTTGTTCTTACAACGTCGTAGCCATTTTTTATATTATTATTATTGTCATGTATTGAATCTTAGATAAGATAAACACTTATAAAAGGTACGCACGTACGTAATATCTATTTAGAAGGATTAAATAATATATAAGCTACGCATAAAAAATGCTCTAATAAATATCAGTGAATTTTTAATCAATAAAGTTGCAAGAGACTCAATAGAAGATTATCGAAATTGGTTTGAAATCAGTAAAACCTGGGCATTGCTTTTCATGGATTCCCCAATTTTCATTCATTTTATCATACCATCATGACTCATTATATGAACTTGCTGCATTTTGGTCGATAATCTGACTTATCCGAAATCCACGGAAGGGGCATCAGAGATATTTTGTTCCGACGGGGCAATAAAATTCATGTAACTGCATTGAAAGGCTCTTACATACAAAAATTAATTGTCCAGGGCTGCTTTAGCCAGTAAATTGAAACTCTGATAAGCCAACAACAATCGAAAATGGAGGGAACAATAACGTTATTAATTTTATCAAAATAATTTATTTTATCACTTTGCTGATGATTTCACCACGTTATAATCATCTCAATACTTTTTTACCTGTAATCTGACATTAAAGCCACAACTATATTTTTGATAACCCCATAAATTCTCAAAGTTGTCGGCTTGTTTGTTCGATTAAGATAATCTTTATGATTCTGAGGAATTACTTTGCTTTCGCTCGGACTCGAGATTTTTTACCTTGACTTTGGCAGGATTCCGGGGAAAATGTCGGCTTAATTGAATCATCACCAGGTTATTTTGTATTCTGGCGGATTTTGCAAGTGGCTGGACTCATCCAAAATTGATTCATTCCAGCTTGGTGATCAGACCAAGGCACATTATTGCATTCACAGTCTGCGCTGACATGCAAATATATTTCCGCTGTTAAAAGTTGACCAGGTCTCTGGAAATAATTGAAATGGGTGCAATAAAGACACTTGCCGTCATCACCATTACCATTTCCTTCCTTCTCTACGGTGGAGTTCACTCCGCTCCACAGTACGTCGAGGAGGAGGGATCTCCATTATTCGAAAGCCAACAGGTCATTAGTTCTTCTTACAGATTGCCCCGGTCCATAGTCCCAACTCACTACAATGTCGAGCTGCAGCCAATTCTGGATAATGGTTATGGCACCCGATTTACAGCGCCAGGGAAAGTGCTCATAGACGTTTCCTGCACGAGCACAACCAATAATATCACTCTTCACGCTCTAACCCTGAATATTTTACAGGCTTCGGTAAAGGTAAAAATCTTCCACGAAGGATGCCCACACACACACAACTTAAATAATTCATGTGTAAAAATCTCCTTTTTTCTCTTATCCTTTCCCTCTCTATTCTCCCCCGTTTATCTTCTGTCTCTAAAAAATGAGTTGAGAAGAATGTGTGGAGCGTATAAATAGGAGTCCGTTATGGAAAATTAAATCTGCTCCCTCAGGTGACCCAGCTTCCTCAAGGAAATGAAATTGGAATTGCATCGTTTGATGTGGATGCTGAGAAGGATTTGTTCATAATCAATTTACAAACAAGTCTTCGGGCTGGAAGCGAATATAGAATTTATATTGAATTTATTGCTCCCGTGAGTCGTGAACTTCTGATTGGATTGTACTTGAGCAACTACACGGCTGCGGATAATACCGTCAGGTATACATATATGTAGTCAAAAGAGAAAGTAATTTGAGAGGGGCTGCGTCTGCAATATTATCTTCCAAAAGGCAGCATACTTCCTTTGTAAAACGAATTTCTTTGTTTAAATTACGTTGAAAAATTGGT
>JAHZNF010001248.1:8864-35884 GCA_027744215.1 Troglopedetes dispersus
ATTATTTAAAGAAATTAAGTAGCGGCAGCCGTGCAAGGCGACGTGACGCGGTTTTCGAAAGGGAAGCTACAAATGACAGTACCCAGCAGAGTGTATTCTATTCAGTCGATCGCTCCATTGTGAAAGAAAAAGGTAAAAGATTATTCGTGTTATGAAGGTGCATACATACAATGCTTTGCACATGAGCCAAGCAAAGTTTAAAATGGTAACTTCATCGGTGCCATCGTATATACCAGGTGCAAATGTCACCGCAGCATTTTTTTCTTTTTTTTATGTCAACCCTTAGTTTTTTTTAAATAATCAGACAGACCGGTGACCCTTTTCGAAATAAAGATCCCCTTACCCCACGAAATAAAGAACAGCAGATTCTACCTTTCGATCCTTGCATTTTTAATGTCACATATTATAATGTTGAATCCGCCAAATGAACAAGGATACCTATTCATTTTATTTGAAGCTAAAGATAAAATCACAAGACACAAAATAAATACGAGAAAGCGTCTTCCGTGAGTTGTACGAATTGCGTAATATATAAATTTTTTTTAGTCAATCTGAACTTTTATTCGTGTGGATCTAATGCTTGGATACTGCATTTAACATGAAATATTGGTGTCGAAAAATTTAAATCAAGATAACTTAAAAATATATCGTGCTCCTGTGCAATATATTATATATCCTCTCCAAATTACAAAACAAGCGTGAATTGAGGCTTGTCATTGGGAAATATGAACTTTTGCTAAGATCATCGTAGACGTATTCACACTAATTTCTGATTTTTGTTTGTGAATTTTAATACATAACATGAGTATAACCTTGCATGCGTCTCTGGTCAGAATCTTGGCAAAAATCATCATAAGATCTTATATTTATGTGGCACTGAGGTTTATGCTGTTGAAAGATTTTGACAGGACACATTCACAGTTTTCTGTGTATTACTAATCGGTCAATGGTACAATTTCGATTCGGGGGTCCTTAAGTTCTCCATGCGTCTAAGTATAAATATAAAAGTAAATACATCTGCATAATCTTTTCATTCATTTTGTTGCCTGTAAATCTCACCCACTCTAAAAACAAAAGTTGCTTTTCACATGATTGTTGAAACCGTTCACAATTCACAACACACTAGGTGGCCAACCCCTATTTCATTCGCCGTTCATTGTTAGTACTATTTCTAATCTTTTCGACCTGCAGCACGTGTCAATAAACCTGAATCGCGGGGACACATGACCACTACTGTTGATATCAGTGTGGTATAATCAATGATTCAGATTGTTATTGATGCATGGGCTGATGTGCCTCATTCATAATATGGACTCAGTGTCTGGGAGGTACAGCAAATAAAAAGGAGACGAGACGTGCCTTTTTAAATGATGACAATGATTATGACCATTTCTCACATCATCTTCACATTGCCATTAGTAGTGTATCCACATGCGTCTTTATGCTTCCATCTCTTTCCCCACCGGTCTCTGGAGAAGTAGCAGTAGTGGTGCAGTTGATATTTTCTTCATTTCATCCCATAACCGAAAATAACCCGTCCTTTTGAACGCCCACAGTGTTCCATTCTCCTTTTCCGTTTTTATCTCAGAGAGAAAATAAAGCGTGTATGCCGAAAAAAATCTCTGAGAATCAACAATAAAAAAGCAGCCGGGCACACACAGACAAGAGTTACTAAACTACTCTGTGCGAGAAAAGGACAGATTACAAATCTTTAATTACAAAAATGGGCTCTTTTTTAGGAAATGCCTTTCATTATTTAGACCTCCCAGTCAAGTATCGCAGCAAGTGAGTGAGTAAAAGCGACGCACTAAAAGTGGCTTCATGAATAGCTCGACGTCTTGAATGGAGTGCTGATACCCCTGTAATCCGCCAGCATAAAAAAGTTTCCGTATAATAGAAAATGCGGGTCAAAGATATCAACAGAAGGGAACGACGCTGCTGACGACAAAACGAGGCCGTAAAGAATTCTCATGAAAATTAAGTATGTGCATGATTATCACTGTCAAAAGAGTGAATAACAGGATTTTTTACATTAAACAAGATATACCTATATGAGCTTGTCTACCTTCACATCAATGTTTTAATAATATGAATGAGCCCATGAATTTATGCCAAGCATATATATTGACTCCATCATCATATTACAGGTATTTCCAAGATATGTTATAAATAACCTGGTGGGATATATGTATGTGGCAGCCGTGCCAAGCACCAGCAGCAGTTTTAACTAACTCTAGGCAAATATAAAGTACAAAAGGGGAAAGCATTAAGAATGTTATTACTTCATGCTTCCTTATTAAATAGAAGGAAGTAGAATCATAAGAGCATGATTTAATGGTTGAAATAATACGTCTTATGGACTTAAAGGACACGTCTCATGTGAAATAAACCCAAGAGTTAACCCATGTACTATCTAGCTGAAAAATTTGGGCCACATGTCCTTCCTATTGTCATCATCACCGTTGGCCACCCATTTTTTGAAACTTAAGACAAGCATATTATAGGTATGCTACATTTTTATCATGATTTAAACAAGCATTCAGAACAGTCATTTAATCAATCTTTGTTAAGAAAGAACCACGTGTCAGGAAATTAACAAATCCTGCAGGTAAATTAAACTGATTGTGGAGACTTATTACTGGCAATAGTTAAAGCGTGTAACTATCAGGATGCTTTTATAAAAGTCATTAATGATCTAACGTGCCTCGTGCTCATAAACCGTGACAAGACATTATGGCTTCAATAAATCCTTTATTGCACGTTCTTCACAGCCATCGACACACTGGATCTTGGAAAGCACCTTCAATTGGAAAGGAAAGCAATACATAAAGCACATTCGTCAAATTGTCGTGGGTTGTCCAAATGTTTTGTTTTTAACGCAAAAGTACGGATGGAGAAAGACTTTGCTCACCGGAGAAATAAGGGGGTACAGTAAAACAATATTTACTTTGCCAGCAATCGTTTAATGATAAAGCCGAAATAATAGTTTATTTGCAGTTCTCGTTGAAAATGAAGTACTGTTAACTACTTATCACTTAACCTCGATGCACAAACGAAAAATTTCTAACAATGGACTGCATTGATGGATGTTGACAAGAGGATAAAACTGTGGGATTTTTTGTACATCCGCCCGGACCGATCTTTTAGCACATTTCCGTAAGCTCATGTCAGTTTGTGCATGAGGTAGCATTGCAAGGCAAGAAACAGAAGGAATGACAAAACACAGAATAAAAAGAAAGAAGTGTATCGCATGACATCCAGATGACGAAAAGAAAGCCAACGATGAAGTTGAAGAATAAGGAAGGAGAGAACTCAAGTAGATTTCATGGATGGATAAATGCAAGGATTTTTCTAGCTCGCATTTCTTCCTTCGCCTGATTCCAGCCTAGCTTTTTGCGTAAGTAGCATAGAAGTATAATAACAGGATTGTGAATCTGCTGTTTTATAGAAGAGGGACTGCTGGCAAACCCAAAATCTTCCTAAAGTTAGTTAGTTGGAAGGTTCCGCTGAAAACTCTGGGAGTCGCTTTTACTCGTCTTAATGCACCGTGCTGGTATGTACATGAAATGAATGAGTAAATGACTGTTGAATGCACGCATGCATGCCTGCGTCTATGGATGCTTTCTCAGCGTAAAGTGACTTGGAGTTTTAGAGGCATTCATGGAGAATCCTTTTGTTTTCTTTACTTTTCCAAGGCTTTCAGAAAAGACAGACACTGACTATTTTATTTTTGTTCACTTTTCTCTTGCCTCCTTCCCCTCTTTTTAAATGCTTTTACTGATGCACACCCAACCAGAGATATATGCACACAGACAAAACACACATACATTTCCAGTCAGTCAGTGAACAAATACAAAGACTAAGGAAGAAGAAAAAATGATTCAACGGGAAGTTAGCATCACATCGCACCCTCACCCTTTTTTCACCAGCACAGTTTATATAATGGACGGTTTATTCCTACGTTCAATTGTCAGATCTGTCAGACTCTAGAAAATTGGAAAACAAAGAAGAGCGAATGGTGATGATGATGTTGATGAGATTCTAATCTAGGAAAAATTATTTCCCTTCAACTCAGAGAAAAGAAGAAAAACACGAGAAAAGAGCATTCACAACTGCAGACTGGAATATTATAAGACCAAAAATATCAGCATTATGTTCTTTCCAGTAACTGTAACACATTCCAATATGATACATACTATATCTAGTAATAAATGTGTACTTATATATCAAGAGGTATTACCATTATTTGATTTACTTAAAACCGGTCGTCTTTCAGACTTCTCCCTTGTTGAATCAACAATTGTAATCACATTTGACCACCTTCAGCAGCACTCACATATCGACATTTGAGACTTTTTCATTAACTTCGTACCCTTGCGAAGAAAATATTCTCTGCAGACAATTTTAATGACAAAACATTACCGGCAGCAGAATATTATTCCTTAAACATGGTATCGCTTTCCAGCTTCTAATATGCACTCTCAGGGACATGGTATATCTTATTACTGGGTAGAATTTTTGCGTAGCAAGTATAAATTTTTTATTCATTATCATTACATCATTATGCAAGTAGGTAATGGAAAATGGTGTCGAGGCCGTGATAGAAAGTAATCGAGTCATACGTTAGATACCCAAGGCGGCAGCAGTGGCGCAGGCATTTTTATAAGACATCAACAAAATCCCGTTTACTTGTGTGCATACTCTCGGCTCTCGACACGGGGCACATTATTACCCAAAAAAGATCTATTTTTGGAGAAGACTGAAAGACTCATCTATGCTGAAAAATCGAGGGTATTTAAACTGAACATAATGTGACCATTTTTCTCCTCTTGATTTCCTTTCTCCTTGTTCCATCCACCATAGTTATCCACAACAGGCTTCTTTTTTATAGTGATAAGGCACTCTGACTGAAGATGCTGAACTTATTGTCTCTTTTTTTTGGTGCAGAGCAACATGTATGCACAAGTAGAGAGGATCTTCTTTCTCGGAAAGAGCAGAGATTATTGGACATTACGTATATTAAATATACACACAATATACAATTTCCAGCGTGCATGGTCTTTGCCTCCTGTTCCTCCTCCTGATGACACAAGTTGAGCATTAATTTCCCCCAAAAAGATATCTTTTTAGTGTCTTTTCACTATCGCCGCCGCGGCTGCTGCTGCCGTATGCCTTTCCCTAAAATACTGCATAGATCAGAAGGATATAAAAAGGACGTTTTAACTCGATGAAGAAAACGCATTGTCTGTGTACTCTGCTCCCAGATAACTCACCGAGTTTATCCTCCTTGCCTTTACACTTGGTACGCCTCTTCGCATTATTGTGGCACGGTACTCCACACACATACTACAAGACTACCGCTATCACTTCTGTAACTGATGTGTTTACTGCTATAATCATTATTACGGCTCTTAAAAGAACTACTTACAAACATACGCTGGCTGCCTCGCATTCCGCTCCCTTTAGTATTTTTTGTGTCGCCCTCGTTTTTAGCATAATGTTTGTATAAAGTTACTTAATGCTATATATATGTTGCTGTTCCGCTAAAAACGTGAAACTTAGTAATGCAATCTCTCTTTTGGCAGAATTGGGTATTCATTCTCTGTTGCTTCTATTTTTTCTCTCGTTGTGTCGTCGTCGTATGTTTGATGTCACGCCATTATGCACTGCTTACTCCTGTTACGCCTAAGCCCAGCTGATAGTAATGAGAGATGAGGAGAGAGAGAGAAGGCCTTTTTCCGGGACAGCTTCAATTTCCTTTACATTAGGCGACAGCCAAGAGACGAAGGAGAAAAGCAAAATGCGATGTGTTCCTCTTCTTCTTTCGCCTTGTTGTTGTTGTTGCTGCTGCTGCTTTGTTACTGTTCTGCAAAGGAAATGACAAGGGCCATTTTGTTATGCTGAAAATGCTCAGCAGACTAAAATAAGGTGTGGGTTTGGATATAACGTTTTGTATTAAGTTGATGCGCATAAAGATGTACTCCTATTATTTCAGTAAGGCTGGAGGAATGGAAGTTTTTAGTGCGATTTCATGATGTGCACACGACGACGTACATGCATACACGGAAGAAATACGTCTTGAGTGAGACAACCTGTCAACTTTTGCAACGTGATGTGACATTCCTCCTCACCGTCAACAAAAGTTGTTTGTTGAAAGTTAGTCGAACATGGAGAAGAAGGGAAAGATAAAGGATATACAGAGGAGAAGTAGGCATCATCAGAGCAGTTGCTGGTTTCGCCTTCCGAAAACAACATTACATCGTAATTTTCCTTCGTGACGTCACACACTTGGATTCCTCCAGAGAGGAAGTTTGAACAATGCAGAGAAGTGCAAATCGAACGATAACAATAATGAGTCCAAACTTTCCCTTAAAAGTAATGCTGATTGTGGTGCTCCGTTCCGACGAAGTACGAGGAAAGTAAGACGCTGCTGATTGCATTGTAAAAAAAGAAGATCACATCAAGTTTTCAAAAACGTTAAAATATATATCTTCTTTCGAATGAACTGTCATTCTGCTGGGCACATCACACGTGTCGTCGCATAAATTCCAAAATGATAACTGGCACGTCCAGAAATTACTTGGAACGTTGGAACAAAACTCCAAAAGTTCAAAAGCACTGTTGCATTTCTGTACTGCTTCTAAAAAAACCAAATCTGTTGCACTTTGACTCAACTCGAAAAAAAAACAAAATATCGTGGTGCGCATCCGTCGAGGTGATTACTTGTTTCTCATTGACGTTGTTCTTGGTGCAGTTGCGGATGACCACTTTTGCCTTCAGAATTATTTTTTCAATGTATGTCTCACAGACCATCCTGATCCTACCCTGGAAAGTAAACCCGACTACTACTGAAACTCTATAACTCTTATTTTCAGAGATTCGCAGAAAATCCTGAAAATACCTCATCCATGCATATATTTCATGGGTCTTTCCTTAGCTTCAATGACCAGTCTATATACGCTTGGGATGTTTTGTTGTGCAGTGAAGAGCTGGATTGGAAATAACAAGTGAGATTTTCTTCTAAAGGTTTTTCTCACTACACCACCAAATGATAAAAGGCTCAGAGGTAACTTGCACTAATAACCTGGTGGTAGTGCCAAGCCAATTCCATTCACGTCGTTTATTACAACCCATTGTTCCATTCCATGGTTTTGGTGGCTCCTAGTTTTCTCTTGCTTTTTATATACACACAACTAGTCTATTCGTTTCCGGGCTTTTTTTTTCTGCTGACTTCCTTTCTCTATATTATACATATAATACTCGTTGGGAGAGTGGGAGTTATTATGTGCAGAATCAGGAACTTTCTCTTTTTACTGTTTTTGTGCAGTGATAGGATGAAAACGTAAAAGAAAAGAGAAACACAAAATCCACCGTTTATGTATAAAACATCACATATAATCCTAAGAAGAATGTTGAGATTTTTTGAATCATCATCATCACATTTTTTTTCGTTGTCGTCATCATCACCACTTCCCATTGGAATTACTCGAGAAGAATCATAATATTTTCTGGTTGGAGGTAGAAGCATTGTGCGTTATACCACGCTTCACACAACAATACAAAAAAAACCTTCAAAAAGTCGTCTCCAACCTTACATAGTTTTTTAGATGGAAATCCTAGAAGTATGTGTGTACATGAATATAACATGGAAAGTATTTTTTTGGCATGAAAATCCACACAGGAACTGAAATGGCTGCTGCTTCCTAATGTAATGCTCAAGAGAACCAGAAACAGGGAGATTGCGAAGGAAAAGCCAAAAAACCAAAGGAAGTCCAATGAAATGACACAAAGAGAAAAAAAAAATAATATGACTGTGACTGCTACTTTTTTTCCTTATAGGTTCTATCCACCTCCGCAAAAAATAGCCAACAATTCCATTGTGATTGTGATGCTCCATCTTTAACACAACAGTAATAACAAGCATGAACGACTTACAATGAAGCAACCCAAGCTCCGCTACATTTTGTTTTATTCGGAAAGAAGTGGTCAAAAATATAAAAGTAAAGAAAATAGATATGGCTTTTTACAATAGATTTCTAAACTTTGTTTCCCATTACCTTTTTAAAGGGAGACATCCACACTCACATATTAATATATAGTTGCAAACACACCAAGAAATATTATTATCTTTGCATGCACATACATATCTTATGTACTTTACTTTTCTGTTGCTTTCGATCTCTCTCTCTCTCTCTTCGTGCCATCCATCCAAGCGTATCAGCAGAACAGAGAAAAAAATGTATGTATTGTTGTTACAGCGGAGGGGTTTGTGTAAGAATGTGAAAAAATATGAGTAAAGAAGCTCGCCTTTAGATTTCCATTGCGCGCGCAAAATCTCACCCGGTTCTCTCGGCATTTTCCCGAGAAATGTGAAATTGTCTCACTTCAGTTTAACTTAGTCAGCGACACAGCAGAGCCAACTCTCATTCACTACTTACTCCTCTTCCTTGTACTTTGTTCCGTCCCAGAAAAAAAACCATTCCAATTCCGTTCTTCCAAAACTAGAAAAAAGGGACGCCGCGGTAGTGCTCTGGAGCATTATGAGAAGGCAGCAGTTGTAGTGGTCGTCTTCGTCAACAGAACAGAGTGCTGTCGCACGTAACATCAACATCATCATCATCATCACAGCCGCATCAAGTGCAAAAAAAGATAGAGGAAAGTTGTAGTGCCAAAGCACTGCTAACAATAACAAATACTATTACTTACATACACACTCTACAGAGCTCTGGAGAGAAAATTGTATGGAATTCACTCCAGCAGCACCAGATAAGTAAGCTCTCATATATGCAATGCGGTCCCTTTCTCTCCATATTTCTAGCTGTGGACATAAAATCAAGGTTGCCAAGAAGCAGCACAGCACAGCACTGCATACCGCACAGTTAGATTTTTGGCTGCTAGGAAAAGGAAAGATGCTCCAAACATAACCAAGCATCACTTTAGCGTTGGTAGTGGCACAGTGTGCATGGTCTACTGAAACGCTGCTGTTGTGGAAGGAAATAGTGATGCGATGACTGTGACTCACTTATTAGGTCGTTCCTTATGTCCTTTATACGTAACCAACGAACGTCACGTTTTTTTAGGAATACACCTTGTAGGAAAAAATAAGAGTGTCGCTTTTGCATTCCTGTTTTCTTCCTTTTTTCTCGTGCTTCTAGCTTTTCATGGCTCACGCCAGTTTGTCAGTCGTTTAAAGAAAAGGGCAGGGGGGAGAGCTGCAGAAAATTACCAAGTACCTTTTCTACTTGCTTGTTTTTCTTTCCTTCGGTTTCCCTCAACCCGCTTCTTTCCACATCAATCCAGTCCTCCGTTTCCCTCTTCCTTCACTTTTTTTCTCGAAGAGGAAGAAAGAGAAAAAACACTCCAACAAAGAGGAAACTTGGTGAAGGAGTCACTAACAAGCTATTTCGCCTTGTAGTGGTGCAGTAATAATAATCCTAGGGATACCTATGTATGAAGAGATAGATCATCCTTCCACGATCTCCAGGATATATACTTACATAGCAGTTGGTAATGCATAGACTTGTTTGCATACTATTTTTTTATTAGTAGAAAGTTTTTGAAAAGGAGGACTTTTATTAATCGCAGGGAAATTCTTGCATAAAAGATTTGGTTCGAATTAACTGATTTTCTAAAGTTATAAAAATTATTTCAGTTTGGATTATACCAAATCCTCCAAGACAATTAATCGACTGAGTAGGATTGGAGCCTTTTTTATTTAGATAATATGGATACGCTAATGGAATCGGCAGTCGCAATCGCAGCAGTGGTAACACGAGACGAGCAATTGTTTTTAAATAAGATCACCCAACCACCTCCACTAGTGACAGCTGACAAGGAATCAGAAGCAGCAGCACCTTCGCAGCTACAATCAGCAGCTTATCATCACCAGTCTGCCCGTGCTTCTCTCCTCTCCACAGCAACATCTTCTTCTGCCGTCGTGGCTGGAGGGCAGAAATCTACACCTCTAATCTCACCAATCGCTGCTACTCCACAATTGTGAAAAACAAGCTGTGAAAAAAAAGGAGATCAGCGCACCACCACCACCATCATATAAATTATACAGCTAAACCACACGCACACTTCTCTCTCCTCTGTGTATTTTTAATCCGCTTCATCTTCATTTTTTTCTTCTCTTTTTGTTCTGCAGTGTGTATATATATGTATGTGACCCATGCGACATCATCTTCTTCATCCTCATCAACTTCACTTCCATTTTTGTCATCCTTAAAGAGAATGAACGGTGTCGGCAGCTCACCGCCAGCCACGGGAGACCCCACTGCAGTGCAGATACTGCTGGATTGCTAACAAGTTGTCCAGATTCAAAAAAAGCAACACATTACATAGGAATTTTTGTGCAGCAACAGCTTAACTCTCCTAAATCCTTAAAAGAGTGACTAGCTTGACTCACCAAAGAGGAAACACCGCCGAAAAGATAACATTGCTTTTTCTCTACTTAAAAATGCGTACAAAGCTAGTTTTTCGTAGATCCGCTTTTCCTAGTGATCTACGCGGGTAAAAAAGACAGATAGCTTGGTACATGGACAACTTTGTGTACGTTGCATGTATGTGCTCAGGATTCAACCCTCCGTCGCGAAATACTTCACCCCTTCCCTTCTGTCATTTCATTCATTTCCCCATAAAGCATTCGAGTCAGCAAAAAAAGTGAGCCCTGGCCTGACAACGCATTCTTTCATCTTATTAACTACAACAGCGAACTTGCATAGCTCCACTATACGTTATCAGATCTACTTTGACGATTGCACTATGCCCCATTAAAGGTGGCACGCGAGTGACGAACAAGCTGATGAATTCCCCTTTCTAAATACGTGTTACATAACAATTTCATTATTTTTTTCGACATTATCACGTTACCTATGTATTACTGGTAATCCCAACATGAACTGCATTTTGAATATATCAAAGTGAAGTGTGTAGCCATCTCGTTATTTTTTGGTTCGCATTCTTCTCTACCTGAAAACTTGGTTTTCTCTGACTTAATCACTCATCCAAAAAGTGAACTAATGTATCTAATGTAGCTTTTAACTCGTGGAATAGTGGTAACGGTGATTGAGCAAGTAGCTAGAGTGGCCGCTCTTCGAACTCTATCAATTTTGTGGAAGAGAGACCCAACAAGCGAAAATCCAAACAAGCTTTGCAAACAAGCGAGAGGGAGCAATACCGACACACGAGTCAGGAGAAGAGTGAGAGAAAATGAGAAACAGGGAACTGCAACTAACTGCTCTGCTTGTTGGAGACGCGGAGCCTCGCAAAAGAATAAAAGCAACCACCTTACAGTCTCCTTTTTGAGCTCACTCTCCGTGTGTTGCTGCTGCTTTGCTTGCTTGCTACTGTTCCTCTTTGTTTGCCCGCGGAAGGTAGGCAGCGAGGCAGATCAAGGGATAAATACATAGAGGTCCAGCCACAGTCATCCCATTCCACAGTCAGTCACCCTCCAGTCAACAACAACCAACTGCTGCTGCCACTTAAGTTACTACCTTCTTTCTACCCACACCACTTTCCATTCTCGCTTACAAAACACCCGAACCATCGTCATCGCCAACAACATCAGCAACAATACGTAACAATATCATCGCTAACAGAGAGAGCTGGAGTAAAAAAAATATATTTGAGGAGAGCTCCGCTGGCTGCAACAACTCAAAAGTGAGAAGGACTCCGAGCGAAGAAGAAGGGAGAGGGAAAAAAAGCTTTTTGCCCCTGTTTTTGCTTATTTCCCCTTGATTCACCTAGCCATTTCCAATTCTTGATGGAGCAAACAACCAACTTACCAACCACTTGTATAAGATAAAATTGGGAAAAAGTACATCTCATCATAACGTTAAATTCATCGTTTATGCACGATACCCCATGTGCTCCAAAAATTTCCAATCAGCGTTCACTCATCCGCCTTCTTGTCTTCTTTTAGTCAGCAACGATATTTGCCACCTTCACATCTGAGTTTTTTGTTTGAAACTGTGGAAGATCCATTTGTCAACGGCAGAGCAGCAGTAAAACATATAAGTTGCAAAAGGGGCTTTTTGTTACTCCCTTCCCACCTGAACTTTCGTTTACAAAATCATACGACAAACTTGAAGATAAGAGTAAGCAGCTCAGCGACTCCTCAAACAGAAATATTATGCAACAGAACTTTTTGTCTCAAGTTTTCTGTGTTTGTTCACTGTGTAAATAAGTTGATTAAGTTGTACTTTTTTTCAAAGAAAAAAAAATATGTATCACTAGTTCGCAGCACACAAAAAAGACTTTTCTTGCAACCCCAATTCATTCTAGTCATGAATGTTTGATTGTCACAATAATAAGTTTTAGTCCACATCTGGTCAATTTTATGTTAGCAAACTTGTATTCAGTTCAAAACATTACTTCGTACAAAAGATGAGTACCAGTTTAAACTATTATTAGAACCTTTGTGTAAACATTTTTTTCTTCACTGAAACTTTTATTAAGTTTTCAGAACACTTGAGTGCGATGAGAATTATGAAAAGCAACCAGCAATATTCATGAAAATACAACAGCTTTCTGACACTCTTCCAGCTTCCCAATAATTACTATCAATGAAATCGAGGGGAATTAGCGTTTTCCCTAATTTGTCCCTCTAATTCGAAACTACTTGCTGACTTGTGAAAAGCCGACTTAAAAATATTAAGTTGGCTGCTCCCGCGAGACACTTGTTAGCTGAAACAGCAAAAAGCTACTCCTCTATACTACTATGCACTGAGCCACTACAAATAACCTGCGACTATTCTCACAAGCTCGCAACAACCACCAAGTCTCTATCCTCAGCAACATTTGTAAAAAAAGAAGAGCACGAGGAGAAAAAAGGATGAAGAGCCAAGCTGGTAGAAAATTAGTGGCAAGCTGTTAAGACAAAGTCTTGCTGGTCTCCGGGGGATAGTTTATTAGCAAAGCGGAAGATCCCTGAAAACTAAAGTAGTTACAGTTACAACTGGAAAAAAAATACTGAAGAAAAGAAACAAGAAGAAGCAAATAAGACTCATTCATCATTGCACTCGTACATATTTACATGTTTCCCACACCAAGTTATTATTAACATTATGTAAAGCAGAAAAAAAACGGGCAGGCAAGCCTCAACAACGAACCTTTTATTTTGCATTTTAAGACAAGAAGAAAAAAATTAAACCGTGAAAATGCCTCGGTGTCTGATGGCAAAGAAGTGGAAGACTGCGGCTTATGAGAAGGAACGAGAGAAGCCAAGTGGAGCCCGGGGAGGTTTCCCCGATCCTGGCAGCTCAGGCAGATCCTTGTCACCGGCAGTTACCATCGCGCCTCCGCCTCTCATCCCGAGTCACAGTGTAAAGTCATCACCACCTGTACTTAGTTCAAATAGCAGTAACTCTCATCCGAACACGAGCAGCAATAATGGAAATTATAATGTCGTAATTAAAAGTGAACGCTTGTCCACCTCGCCCCGGCCTGTAATCACGATCACCTCGACGTACTCCCTAGCCAGTAGCAATTGTAGCAAGGAGGAGAGGAAAGACGTCGATGAAAGCAACGAATGCAATAATAACAGCAACAACAGCAATAACCTTAATCATACGAGTAATAAGGGTAGCCAAGTAGTCAATCACCAAGTCCTCAGCAATAAAGAAGTTGTTCTAAGTCAGTCGACCTCAGCAGCAGAATGGAAATCCGTGGGGCCCCAACAGCCCAACCGAAGGGGCCACAGCTCCATCTCCACCGCCATCCTGGCTGCCCGCACCAACAGCGGGGAAAGTCACCGTCTTATTCAATGGTAAGTTTTTTTGTGAATTATTGCTCTCTCCTTTTTTTGTTGCTAAATTTTTATTTAGTTTGTGTATAATAAAATTCGTTTCCAGCTTCCTTTATTTCTCTTGACTTCTCTATTCTCCTTTCTTCCTTGCTTTTTTTAAATTTAATTTATATTTGCATGTTAAAGGAGCTAAATATTTAAATCAAAATTCCACACAAGTCAGTCGTCATCCTGAAAAAAATCTTACAAAAAGAAGATACATTTACATTTTCCCTTTCTCTTTCCAAGAGAACAAGAATCTTATCGAAATATTACTTTCTCCCTTGCTCTTTTTTCGTGAATATGTGTCTTCGCTAAAGAAATATCTAAAGCTATTCTGCCTTCCGCTAGACTCCACAAAAAATATTAAGCATAAACACAAAACATTGCATTGTTATGTGAGTCACTCTGATATTCCAGGAAGAAAAGCTCTTCTTAATAGTAGAACTATTTTGTACTTGTGTTATATTATATTTGTATACGAAGGTACGTGCATCCTTCTAAGTTTTCTATTACAAATTTTAAAATATAAATTTGCTTCATACGTGAACGTGTTGTATAAATGAATCGTGTAGTATTCGCTCATTTTTTTCTATTCGTCTTGCTCATGTGTTGCCATTTTTTACACAAAGTATAACATGAAACTATGAAAGGAACTGGGTTTCATTCATATATATTCAAATATCATTTTCCTTTTGAAAAATAAATAAAAAACTGCATGTTCTTACATTCACGTATGTAGGGTTTTCAGCTAGACTGATTTTTTTTCACTGGTTCTGTTTGCTTTTTTGGTGGACAAAGAAAAAGTTACCAAAGTTGTTTAAAAGATGGACATTAAGAATTCTACTGCTGTTGCTTTACTCCTTTTTTAGTGCTGGAAAAAATGCCTTGTCCCATGTAATATATATTCATTTATGCAATTGTCCAACGAGGCTTAGGTTGCCCCTACGTGGGCATTTTTGTAAATTTGGCTACTAGGTGGATGTATTTAGTTAGTGAAATGAAGCAAGAATAACAATGCAGTTGAGTGACTCTGTCCTCTCACGAGCAACAGTCCACTTTCCACTTGGCAAAAAATGGAATAAAGAGAGGAAAAAATGAAATGTAGCAAAAAAGAAGATATCATCAAATTACATGTGATACGCATCCATAAAAAAGATGCATTGCACCTAAAAACGTATACATGTTCATACATGCATAATAGAAAATATTGGTTGTGTAGTGAAATGGGGCAAAATAAAGAGGATGTTGAATTGCTGGGCATACAGATCTTGAAAAGGGGCATTACTTTTTTTGCTCTTTGTGAATATGTGGAATATCAAAATCTGTTTACAAACATAGTGGGGAGAATACACTGCATAAAATGGTTGAAATGCACAACAAGTTTGAAACGGGGTTTTAAAGGAGCGCAATTCTGGGTAAGTATGGGAGGAAGCAAAGGGCAACTGTACGAATACGAATGTATACCCTTTTTTAGGAGGCTTTAAAGTGAACTAAGGACTACGTGAGACCGTTTGTGTTCTCAAGGAATTACATGATTTATTACAAAGCTCAAGAAGCAACAAGAGAGGCAGATAACATGTATCCTTCTATTTTCTCTCCGCGCACATTCCGCCACACTTGAACGTCTGAATTCTATTACAGAAACCTCTATGTAATATAAAATGTATTTTACATACCTCCACATTTCGCTTTTTCTTTAAAAAAATAAGTACTAAACATAAACATGGGTAAGAGAAAAAATATCAGGGGAAAGTGTGAGTGAGGAAAAGGAATAGATAAAACGAGGACAAAGATAAATGTGTGGGAAATTGAACTCGCAAAACCGTGCAAAGTTTTTTCCTTCTTACATTGCCGCAGATGTCATATTGCTTTATAGCTGGAGCTGTGTGGGCACCTCCCTCTTCAGGAATAGGAAGCCGAGTTGGATGATAGAAACGAATATGTTTTTGTACTATACACAAGAGCAGTATCTTTCCTGAGGATTTAGTAATAGTTACTCCGCCAGGGTTTTGGTGACTCTTTAAGAAAGCATTCATAACATTTCGTATTTTTTCCTCTTTTTTCGGTTGTTTCCAACCATTATTTTCTGTTGCTCCTTTGCAATTCTCACTGGATCTTCCTTTCCGAATATCATGCTGAGAGATAGGTATTAAGGAGGCTTTTGGCTGTTGTCCTTGTTGAACCCTCTTTTCCTCCTTTGAATGGATGATATTATTATTATAGGTATGGTTTTTATTTTTTATTTATATTTTCCTCCGACTGTCTCCACACTGCACTTTCGCTCAAGGGAAAATTCCTAGACTGGAATCGACTATCTAAGAACATGTATTCTATTGTCTACGACTGCCCCAGCCCTACCTTCAGATTAAATGCATTCTGTTGATTTGTTGCTCATCCACCTGTGATTATACACTATCAATGCATTTTATCTTTTAAAAAACGAGAGGCAAGGTCTCATTTATGGAACATGAAATTGTAAGAAAATCTGAAAATATCAACTAGTTTTCAAGCCATGATCTGCCACCATACTTCCTTATGTTTTGTACAGTGTGTACCGCAATGCAACAATCTTCTCTTTTTTTGCTGCTGTGAAGTGATGGTGATGATGGTTTCTGGGTTATGAGATACGACATGCATATAGTTTCTTGTATACTCGACTCGACCAAGATTACTACTCACTTTATATTTCTTGAACGTACGAAGTAAGTAATGATATATTATGTACATGTATGTATATAATATAAATGAAAGTTGTGCATATATAGGCATGCATATTATTAGTGTAAGGGTATTATTCTAATGCCATGCGTTGCGCACATTCAAATTTTTTTTACGATTACGACTTTCTCCACTCGTATATTTTTTTTCCTCTACTGCAGCTCCTGCTGCGAAACTCATTCATACCCTCATATAATGTGATGGTGGTGTGAGTGTCTTGATCTGAGAGTGGGTAGTTTTTTTCTCTCTACTTCTTGAAACGAGAAAGTAAGATAGAGACAGCAGCGGAGAAAAAAAGGAAGAGATGCAATTCAGCAACAAACTACTAGGATGAAACGACCGAGTCGTTCATATTTTTCAATGGCTGTATAGATACTCTATTTTAGAGGATAATTCAGACAGTAAATACGTTATACACATCTGAGGTTATGCGTTTTACGTTATGTTTGCCAAGACCTTACAAAATATTACTTTCATCATCCTTTATTTTCTTTACGAAGAAAGAGTATAAAAAATATGGACCCAGGCTTTATAAGAATGAGTTCACACATGAACCTTTTTTTTCGCTCTTCCCTCCTCCGACAAGAGCCAGGCATTTATTCATCTTTATGATACTACCAGTTGAAGCGCCTGTTGGGCATATTGCATAAAATTGTATCCCTATTCTCGGTCGTCCACATCCTTTTTTTCGAGCTCCATTATATATATTCTTTTTCAAGTTATGCACTTGGAGAATGATGTTGCTATCTCAAACCCTTAAAAGGATTTTATGGGTACATATTTTCTCCTTCTCTTGGGGGAAAGGAAGGTGTTTTCGATGGGCTGCGAGGAAAATTAAGATGTAATTTGTTTTCTCAAAAAATTCAACATCCACACATGCAACAATATTTTTTTAGAAAAGAAGCTGCTCCGTTTTTATGCAATCATGCGCAACTTTTATTCTTCCTTCGAAGCCCACACATATTGTTGCATAATATGTGGAAGCAAGATACTTACAAATTGTGCTTCATACTTTACTGAAACTCGGGAACACCCCATTTGACCAAATTAAGTTGGTTGTTTGTGGAAACAATGAAATTTTGCAAATGACTCTTCAACAAACGTCTTGGTCGCAAGGGACTCACCTTCAATAATGTAATGTGGCAATAAAAAGCCTTCATTCAAGCTTTGGTACACAAATCATTAAAAAGGAAGAACACTAACATGCGATTGAGTGCACCGCTCGTTACAAAACGTCCTTATTGCTACTACAGGTATATAATTTGTAAAATTCCGAATGATGTGTGTGTGTAATGGTACGTTGATGAGACTTTCTCTCCCTTTTTCAGTGGAAGTGGGCGCACACCAGTATAATTTCTCGTATATTATTAACCACTGGTGAAAACATCCACTTGAGAAAGAAAAAGGAACAACTGTTAGTTTTATTTCTACATTTATCATTTTTTTCGACGTATGTAAATATGTCAGTTTGTTCCAATGAAATGCTATCAGTCAAAGCGAATGCTTGTAATTTGCTACCACTTTTTTATACGTCATATATCTTCCATTTTATTTATCTCCCTTTCACTCTTCCCTGCGAGACTGTATATATGTCTAGCTAGTGTAATGTTTACCGTGTATTTCACTTGCCTGCTTGCTCATACATATCCACAGTTCCTTATTGCTCGTTGAACTTTGGAGAGTGTGGAGTAGAGTCAGACTGCTAAAAGCATTTCTACACATACATATATCTGGAGCTTTCTCTCTTGTCAGTCAACTATTATTATTGGCTACTTGTTCTCTTGCCTTATCATTGTGTCCATAATACTTATGTACCAGCACCAGGGAAGTTACATTACTTGTTCTACGCCTCTCCTTCCTTTTGTCGATTTGATGAGATGAAGCTATTTAAAATTTAACAGCCAATTACAATGTCTACTGTTGCGTGCATAATTTCTTGTTCGTCGAACATCTCAATCGTTTTGCAGATGTGCACGTGAAGCATGCCCGTTGAGTAGCTGCATGATTGACTAGTTGACTCAGTGACGGCTTGCGATTACATTAGAGTGAAAGATAATTGCATATCTCCTTTCCTTTTTGCATAATAAACTGCTCTGATAATGGTAAGGAGAGAGAAAAAAAATAGTTGTGGGAAAAGGGACACTTCTACGAAAATGCCATTACAGTGTGAGTTTTGCTTGCTTTGCAAATGCTTTCACTTCCGCCCTTACCTATGGTTCAGCTGAGAAAAAAATATTTCTCCGAAAAATAAATTTGGGTATGAAATGAGAGCGCCTGATGACGGGGCAACCTTCGGCAGTCAGGGACATTTGAAACAGTGTTGCTTTCAACTCACTTTCTCTCGTATAATATAATAGTTGATTCCAAACGGATATTTTTTATCCATGAGCAGAGTAATAATCCCCGAGACAGCAGGAAGGAGAAGGAATGATTTGTGTTGAAAATTTCGGGACTTGTGTATATAGACATTTTCCAACGATCTGCTGCTTTCCCTTCTTTGGCTCCGCTCCAATAAAGTATGTGTATGAAGTATGAAGCTGATGTTTACGACAACTGTGTTGCAACACGTCCTATACCAATTGGCACAGCACCTCATCCTGCGCATCATATCATAATTATAGGCACTTCCCACAGTTTTGACGAGCTTATTTCCAGCCAGCACAGCAAAAAGTGAGAAAGTTGGTGATGTTCCACCATGCCCGAAAATAATGGCTGCATTGTCTTAAAAAGTGAACTGTTACGTATTTTTACGTTCACACATTAAAAGTTGAATGCCAAAAAGGAACGACCAGCAGTCAGTCGCGGCAGACACAATGGAACCTGTGCTCCACAACAACACGAGTGTGTTGTAACAACTTGGTCCTCCTTCACCAACTCTAATGATAAATGTCTCCGGACATAATTCATTACCTTCTCTTTTATTCATAACTTCACAAGTGGCAAAATAAACCACCATAATAATATGTGTTGAGTCGGCTATGTAAAAAAATATGTTTATGCATGCCGCATGCTCCCTCACAATTTTCTCATAACACCATTATGAACCATTGTCATTAATAGGAGGAAGCTTTCATACAACAGATAAATGACATGACATACAATACAGTCCGGTTACTCTGTAATGAATGATGCGTGCAGTTGGCCAGAATATATTGAGCAACAACGCAACCGTGCTGCTGGTGGTGGTACGATGACAAAGTGCTCCGAACAGTCTCACAAAAATAGTCCTTGTTCGCACACAACTTTTGCTCGAAAGAGAGGAAAAGAATAAAAAGCTTTATCCAGAAGTGGTGGTGGTGACACCCAGGGAAAAATTGATATGAGTGAGGGTAGTTCTCTCTGACATGACACGAAATACGAATATTAAAGGAGAAAACTGGGTACCAAAAACAAGTACATATCTCAATAATATATTTTCCGTATATTCCATTCATATATGAATTGTGAGATTGGCCATGTTGAAAAGCAGAATGATGATAATTACTTATTCCACTACAATCATTATTATGCAACACGTTTAAAATATACGTGGATGTGGGTTACAGTGAATTCTACAAAAATTGGACAAAAAATAGTCAATGAATATTATCTTTTTTTTTTGTTATGAACCAAACACTATTTTGCGTTCTAGTGAGCGTCCATTCATCTAGAATATAATAAAAAAGAGTATAATGCTCTGTTATGTACCATTATGGCGCTGTGGCCATTAATATTATCAACAGTCATCAACAGCTACCATCAATTTAGTCCTTTTCCTCTGAATATAAATAAAAAGGAAGAACACGTGAAGTACGGAAAGTGGTTGGGTTTTTGCTGCTGAGTCTAATGACGGTGATGAAAATATAGCCGTGATAGCAAGAATGATTATGGACATGAAGGGAAAACGAAGTAGGAGGAGGAACTGTTGTTGCTCGTTTTGATATCTCTCTCTTTTCTCCGGTCGGTGGTTTTTATATCCTTTTTTGAAAGGACAATTCAGTTATCATCGTCTTCAAATGGTGTTACCACCACCGCACTTTCCCTATCGCCATCATCATCATCATCATCATCATCATCAGAGAGTATCATTATTGGCAACAACCTCGTTCATTTCATTGATTCAATGAAAGACCGCAAAAGTTTCTTCCTCGTTCCCCCATCTTCGTCGTCGTTAGTCATGATTTAATGGAGCAAAAGACAGTTGAAATTTTCGGATTTTCACACTTCCGAAATTACCGAGCGGGAGAAATATGTAAGTATCAGCGCAACAGCATCAAAAGATACCTAAAAATTTATGTAACTGTTTGTTCACTCCTCTCTGATTATTATGATTGCGATTTACATTTCTTGTGTCTCTGTTGGTAATCTTTTTAGCTAACTTTTTTTGGGATGCTCTTAAATGTGTGAGATAAAAAGAGGACAAAATATGGTAATCCTTTGGAACCGTGTCGTTCGTAGCAGAGAGGAAAATTTGTGGAGGGAAAATGGTTCAATAAATAATCAGGGGTTTAAACACACAAGTATAAATTTCTAATAAGGATTTGATAGGAGAACGTGCGCAGAGATGTATTCCTACAAAATAAAATTTCAGGAAAAGGGAAAACACATATATATGTTCGTCCCCGAAAGTAAGGACACGCTTGTGGCATTAGTAAAACAAATGAGGAGCTAGTGTTGCTCCTGCTGTTGCGTATGTTGACGATGATCACCAGAGCACTCCTACTTTCACTTGTTTCTGCTGACTACACAGCACTTTGCAATTATTTGTCTGGTATCATCTTCTGCCATTCCTTCACAGATAAATATTACAGAGCAGCATGTTGCAGCAGCAGCACAAAAAAAACTTGTTTTGTAAGTTGCAGTGTGCTGTGCTATTAAAAGCAAGAGACAACGTAATAACTAGAACAACAAACAAGAGTAAAGTAAAGATGAGCTGGAGAGAGGAAGTAAAGCAGCAACAGCGGCTGCTGCTGATGGCAGCTATGTTGTTTCCTGCCATTTTATTTCACTGTCGTTATTTCCTCTTAAGTAGGAATCAAGCACACTAGTCGACACGGAATTAGGAAAAGGAGCAACATGCAAAAGGAGAAAAGTGAAGGAATGGCAGGCAACAGGATGAGTGAATGAAGAGAGAGAGAGAGAGAGAGAGAGAGCAAGAAAAAAATTATTATCATCGTATCGTAACACTTGCATTCTCATTAGTTCGGATAGTTTACAACTTGGTGATATTTGGGATTTTCGCCTGATTTGAATTTCATCTCTTGCGAGTTTCCTCCTTATCCACTGAAGTAGCGGAGAGGACTCTGAGTAAAAGCAAATAACAACTAATATCCATTCTTGTAAGCATCAACATTCTTCGAAGTGATATTTGTGCAGAGGATTTTCCCGTTGTAGGCCAATCAGGGAAGTAAAGAGAAAAGCAGCGAAGAACTTTCTTTTTATGAGCAATCTACTAATTTCTTTGTCGTTAAACGTCTCTGTAATCTTAACTGTGTGCTATAATGATATTTTATGCTTTTGCTTCAAGACTTGGCTTTTATTACAGGAGTGTTGTGTACAGCAGTCAATATTAAACTGGCAATAAAGTAGTATGTATGTGTGTGAAGTTAAGTACATAAACTGCATCGAGAAAGGAAAATGTGTATATTTTTAATATGAATGAGTGTTTCTTTCCCTCTGAATTCCTTTTCGGAAGTTTGCAGTCTCCAAAAAATTTTTGTTTGGAGAAGAGACAGGGGAAATGTGGTCCACTCATTATGTTGATGATTATCATCACTATCACATTACTGCACAGTGGATGCCTTGTCGTGAACGAGAAACGTTCAAAGGGAATTTTCATTCACCCTTCTTGTTGTCGATGCGTTTGATACTGCCTCACTGTGCTTTTTGTCTGCTGGATAGGCTTAATTATCGTGACCAAGTTTTGTGCCATAAAGTCCTGTGATGTGATAGCATGGTCGGAGGGAAAAGCGATGCATTAAATGTGTTACTTTCCATTTAGTGTGGAGCAACTCTGTTGGGGGAATCAGTCTGTAATGAGACTAATTTTAAGGTTACACTCACGGCGAAAAGCGATGCATTAAATGTGTTACTTTCCATTTAGTGTGGAGCAACTCTGTTGGGGGAATTACTAATTTTTGGATGGATGGTTGATAGCTTGTTGCAGCGGTTGTGACGTGATAGAAAAGCTTTGTGGCGGTTTTTCTCTCTGCGCAACTTGGAGAAAAGATAGTGGAGAGATACTGATTGGCATTACGCTAGATGGATGGATGCGTGTGCACGCCGTAATAATTTGAGATCCCAGTAGTAATAAGCTGTGGTTCTCTGCCAGCATGATCATGATGATGATGCGCATTTATCTATTCCCTTCCGGTATTGATCACGATGATGATGACGATCTTGATGAGACTGCTTCTCTTGGATAATATTATATTATGGAATAAATGTGTAGAAAATCCGAAAATTTTCGGGAGTTTCTTGGTGAGCAAGCAGAGCCCAAAGTATTAACATCGGTTGCCATTTAGACTCTGCGGAAATGATCTCGTGGTTTGAATTGAATTGCTTGATGCAGCAGAGAAAAGCACCATCATCCGTTCCATTTCACGGTGGCGGTCGTATATAATACGAATCTTCTTACGAGCCAGCGAAAAGGAGAGAAAGGAAGAGAGATGGATTATGACCACACAAGTGCATTAAACTGTCAGTCTGTAATGAGACTAATTTTAAGGTTACACTCACGGCCGCTGTCCAATTCCAGGCAAGTGAAACCCGAATCTATGTTTGGAAGTTTCCGCTCTGTAACCAGCAACATGAATCCAGGGCAAAAGGAAATGTACCTGTTACTCTGTTGCAGAGGGCGACGCTGCCACGATTGACTCTAACAAAAAGTATTTTAGGGAGATACGCGGAACCATGTACCAAATAAATTAAGAGTACCTTGGAACGTAATTTCTGATATTGTTCCTACTTTCGCAGAGCACAGCTTTCATTTTTTTAAAAGAACATCTCCACACCACCTTTCTCGGAAGCATCAGCAAGTGCGCTGGTGTACCCACTTTCTTCTCTGATCTCTTCTCCCCTCTACACAACTCCATAAATTGCAACACACTAGAGTCAGCCTTGTACGGCTTTTTTTAGCTGTATGAAAATAAATATGAAGAATGAGAGGGAGCGCGATACATAACTGCGTATGACAGGATGAAGTGTGCAATAAAAATACGGTGAAGGAGTATAAGTGGGTAGGCAGGTGCCAACAGTTGTCCCTGTTGGAGTCTCAATTACATTAAGAGGCACAATGGGCATTTTTCATCGGATCAGAACAAGTTTGTCTTGAAATTTTATTAAAAGCTTTTCCCTCTTCGTTCTCACTTTTTCTTCCTGCTCCCACGTTTACTTCATTTTGTCTTTTTTTTTTCAAAGCATCCTCCGTGTTATTTTTTTGCTCCACTCTCTCACTTTATTCTTCACACAGTGTGATTTTCGTCGTAGCGTGTGTGTGTGTGTCTGAGTGAGGTATCAACAACGACGCCTGTGCCGTTCCTTTTTTTCCGTGCTTCAGTCTCCTTCCGTCATAAGTGGGTATGGCACATATCGTATATTTTTATTGCGCACACGGTTCCACTCTTCATTCTATACAACAGGCGTATTTTTCGGCGCGCGGTTTACAGAAAAAAAAGCTTATCAGAAGAGCAGAAATAGACTATTATATGAGCTTAAGGGCTCCCCAAAGTATACATCCTCCTCCTGTTTTTTCTAATCTTCTCAACTACACAATCTCGTTTTCTTTTTTCCTTTCTTTCGGGTTTTTCTCGTCTTCACTTTGTGTAAAAAATGTAGTAGTAGCTTTTTTGTCAGACTTGTTCAATTCATTTAAGGAAAAGAGGCGAGCAGGGAACATGCAACAGCTAGCTAGTTTACCTGGTGAAGGTTAGAAAACCTTTCGAGTTTTTTAAGCTCTTAATGTAACGGCCTGGCATGCATGGCTAGTTACTTGGAGGAAAATTTCAGGGATGACACGTTAGTGTCCGCCAAGAGAAATGTCAATGGACGCAATTTCCATTTACGTAACCATCCATTCTAAAGTCCTTATTTTGTGCCTCAACCATACCACGAAAAAGAAAATGACGGATATCCTTGTCTTCCACTCAATTTTAAAGGGAAGCTGGATATCCCATTTAGAAATGGTAATTTGAACATGGGAACATTTTTCCCGAGAACCAGAAGCTTGTTAAGGTTGATGATGACAGTAGTTTATCAGTCGTGTAATAATAGCACTGGTCATTTCGTTTTCTCTACTTGCTCGAAAATAGGAAAGAGGGAGATGGAAAACTCTTGAAAAAAAAACGATCCAAGTCTCTCTCTCACACACAAGATGAATGATATAGTTAGAAAGAAAAGATGTGTCATCAAGATAACCATTCTTCTAGAGGGAGTGGAAGTGCTTGATCAACAAAGCAGCAACTAGTGAGCAACAGCGCTGCGGTGTTTTTTCTTCTTCTACTCTATTTTTCCTTGTACAATGTTGAGTTGAGACGGGCTGGAAAGTAAACGACAGCAGACTGATAGCCACACAACGCCAATATATTCTGATGGTGATCCAGACCAGTAAAAAGAAATGGTTACTGCTTAATTAAAGACGATGAAGAGATGGCCCATGTCTCTCTCTTTCTTCTTTGCTCTCGCTGAGTGTGCAGTATATCTCCAACCTCCCAAAAAAAAACTAAAACAGTCTCCTTCAAAATACAGACATTGAACTGCACGAGACTATGAAACACCTATGTATGTTCTCAAACAAAAAAATGCGAAACTCTGGAGTAATGGAAGGCTTTTGTTCCAGACCAGAGCTAAAAGTTATTACCATTTTCAGTGACATTACAATATTACAGTTTTTTTGCTCGGGTGAAAACCAGCATTGGTAAAAATGACCATCTGGAATAGAAAATGCTTTCCGGCAGCAGTACGTTCTGCGTGTGTGTGTGTGTGTCGCTTGGCGAAACCATGATAATGATTATATGCTTCACGTAAAATCCAAGGGGAAAGTAACGACTTAAAGATCTTCAAGTCGAAAACAGGAATGACCTTAACGATCAAATAGATTAGAGTTTTTCTGGAGTAGAGGCTACACGGAGGATTGGAAGTGGAAAACATAAAGTAGGAGACTGAAACGGCATAACCTGTTATGGACTCAATGGTATATATATTAGAGTATTAGTGGTGGAAGGGAGAGAGTGAAATGGTGATTACATTGTGGACGCTAAAAAAAGAGAAAAATATCCCCTCTTCTCCTCTTTTGTCTGAAGACGACAATTGGTTCTATTTCCAAAAGCAGGCTATTTTCTCTCCTTTTCCCTTTCACTCTTCTTTCGTTTTGTGCTTCCCATTTTCCTATTCTTTTCATGTGATTGATTCATCATGTAAGTTCAAGGATAACCCTGTGTATGGTGTGGTGGTGGGTTAGATTTGTGACAACGTTGTATGGTGCGTGCATTATGTGTTCTCATTCTTGGATTTTTCTAGGTTACCTGCATGACTCTCCCACGAGCACGAGAGATCGAGAGAGGGCTAATTCCTGCTCTCCCGTTTCCAGCCAAGACGAGACATCAAACGTGACAAATATGGATGGGCACAATGGACAGGTCAGTAATGGAGCTAATCAAGTTGCTCCGACTGCTGGGAATAATGGCAGCCGCAGTGGTAATAATGCTAATAATAATGGCCATAGTCATCCCACATCGGTAATCCGAAGCACGCCAAGATCCTCAAGGTACTATCACGCTCATTGCTTACCACCTCCGAAGAAACGAGAGCTGTATAGACCCTATTGCCTCCCCGAGTCAATTATTGCCGTTCAACAGGAAAAACTCCGGCTGCAGAATGTGTGCTCCTCACTATTCGAGCGCAAGCCTGAGGATTTGTCCACAGCTCATGCTATACTCGATTTATCCACTTCATCACCGTTGTTGCCTCCGCCAGCTCCGACACTTCCGCCGGTTCCACCTCTGACCCCGGCGTCATCTTCATCTGCTGCCTCGGCTCCTGCAACTTCCGCCTCGTCGCATCCTCCTCCATTGGTGAATCCAGCAAGGACCGCTGCTCTCTTGCACCAGCATCACCACCACGAGCAGGAGATAAGCCCATCGTCATCTCAGCAGCAACAAATTTCTCCACCGCAAGAGCCTTTTAACAGTCAATCACACTCGGGTCAGAACTCACACCATCATCATCCATTGTCGACACTGAATACGAACGCGACTACTTCCCCGAGAAATGCTGACAAGGATGCGCTACACAATGGTCCATCAAATCCGAAGCGACCGAGGCAGCAAAAGAACAAAGGAGCTGCTGGGCTGAGTGACAATTCCGGAAGGAAAAGAGATTACGTGCCACCTGTGAATGTCCCAGTTCCGCCTGTCAACACCGGGAACACTCCCGGCTCGCTTCCATCACCCGCGTCAAATGCGGCCACACCAGCCAAGAGCCCGGCAGTTCCTACCTCGACAAAAACGACAACAATAGCGTACACCTATGAAGCATT
>JAHZNF010001249.1:0-34387 GCA_027744215.1 Troglopedetes dispersus
AATACTTACAATAAATTACCCTGAGTCAAATTCGTTCATCTTAGAGCAAAAGTTGTGCAGTTGTTAACAATAGAAAAATAAATTATATTTAGAGGTTGTACCAAAAATCTTTTCAACCTTGTTACCCAGTTTTTCCTGAAAATGAATTTTCCTTTTACAATTAATTTCATACAAGTTTGTTAAATATAATAATTGTGGAAAAGTGGACCTGGAAGGTACTTAATCGTAAGACTAGTAATGAATTAAATTCATCTGTATTAAATACGTACTCTATTTATAGCTCCACCCGACGAGACAAAAAAACTCATGAAACTATTATTAACCAATAAATCTTCTATTTATTGTATGTGCGTAATAATCACAGTTGCTTACCTAGGTCGGTAATAAAAACTGGTAATAAATATTGCTACATGACAGTGTACTGAGGAAAAGTTAGAACTGTGTAAAGTACACACTTATTGTTTTGTATCTAGAGATTATCAAAAAGAAACAAAAAATAGAAACAGACTATGTTTAAATAACCAAAGATGTCAATGTGACCATGCAAAGCAAACACTTCGACTTATCATCAAACAATAATATTATATTATAACGACAATTCACTATAAAAAATTGTTACATAAAATAAATGAACTTCTCTGCTTTTCACATTATTATAATTATCATGATTATGTAATATTTGATGGTGGTATTAGTTAAATGTATATGTGCATCTATTAATTCATATTAAAGCCTTTATAAAAATCGATTGACATTCCCCAGCGGAGGTGTGAAAGTTAATGGCTCATTTTGATGTGAACCAAGTTTACGGCGACAGTTTCATTTCTTCTTTCTCGGAAAGGGCACACGCATCTTCTGAGAAAGACCATGAATCTTAAGTTGGTTGCATTGCCTCATCTTCATAAAAAGTTTAATTCCCCACCACCAGTGCAGAAAAATTGGGTGAAGGTTACATGTCATCGAGAAAATTGGCTTTCTGAATGATTTATTAAATTCTGTCTGTCCAAGTATTCGAGCGCGTGGGGGGTACAATGATCGATTGTATACGTTGTAATTAAAATCCAGTCACACAAACCATAACTCATCTCGTACTTCTATAACTGCTTTGGCTTTTCTCTACCACACCTATGGATGTGGGCCACATCATGAGGGAGATATCTCCCCTGTCTGATGGGTTTACCTTTCACGTAAGTGGTACCTGTATAATATGTTTCTTCAGTTCTTCATGGTGTACTTTATGATAATCCAATTTTGAAACCAATGAACGGATATGATATGTCTTCTTTGATTTGAATATAATACATCAAAAACACAAACGATTGCTTCAATAACATCATAATTGTACCTGAACTTGGAGCGTAAGCATGTTTTTCCAACTGCCTCACTCATTTCATATTTATGCATCGTGAGCTTTCTTTCTCTTATGGTGCTCCCGTACCTGCAAACGTTTACCTGAACTTCGCACTTCACTCACACATCACTTTTTCCAAGTTTTTCCAAAAGATCTCCACTGTCTGGTTTTGCTGCCAGCAAGTTGACAAAACCCGAATGACCCTTCCATCCGCACGTGGGAAGATGAAAAGAATTAGACTTTGCCCGATCCTGCGGTCTAATTCTTTTAAACATGAGAAAAACTCATTTTCCAACGTGGCGGCGACATCCGAAGGATAACTGTAAGCAGAGCGAGCGTCATTTAAAAAAAGTAACTAAAATTCGCCCAGAAATGGTAAGCACCAAACATCATTATCCGCACCACTCTACTTTGCTACTTTTTTCCCCATTTTATTATTTTGTAGTTTGTTTCCCGTCGCTTATTTGTTTCCTTCCATATACTTATTTATGTCCATATATGCATTACATGAGGGTATATACGTGTAAGAATTATTACCCTTCCAATTTGCAGCATAACATCTTGAACTTATATTCGCAACATCAAAAGCGAGAAAACAACAAGAGTTTTAGGATATCATTGCAAGCTCAGTTTTTACGCTTCCGCCTTTTCTTCAAAATTTTTCATGCTATTTTGGGTGCGTATGCCTACTTCGAATGAGCATCTATTTACAGAAGATTCCATGTTCATTTCACGTTTGCGTTGTCGCTCCTTTTCTCTGGGTTGGTACACACATCTTTCTTAATGATTTCTCCCACTTTAGTGTTTCAAACGAAAGCCCACATGCAAACATGAAGAGGAAGGCAGCCTGCCTTTATATACTGCTCCGCACCCGGTTATTTTTTTATATATTTTTCGCTTACGACAAGTTACATGGAAGAAAGCGAACCAGGGTTTTTAGAAATCTGCAGGCATTCCTCAGTTGAGCGTCCCTTTCTTAATATTCCCTTGAACAAACTTCGAATAGCATAGAACATACCAAATAAAAGAATGAAAAAAAGAAGCGGTAAAAATGCTTACTCACTCTAAACACCACTCCATAAAAGCCAGTGTGAATGCTCTCAAGCACGCTTGAGTTGGTAAATACAATGTGCAGCAAGGATGATGTGTTTCACTGCACAAGTTTTTTCTTGTATTGTGCCGTGTGGTTGGAAGGAAGCTTCTCTTCGGCAAGTGAAAGTATATTGAACTTTTTTTTCTTTGCAAAATCACAGCAGAAGCATGATTATTTTCTTGTATTAATCCGCCCTTTTATTAGTTCCTCGGCTTATATGGATTTATATATAAAAAAGATAAGTTTAGGACCACCCATTGGTACGACTTTAGGAAGGAAGGTTGTTTAGAAAAAAAAGAGCAAGTGCACTGTAGTACAAAAAATTTAATGATAATCCTTTCATAATGATCCTGCTCACATACGTTTATTAATTTTTTAAAGCATGCAAAAGCAATTCTGAAGTCACGTACTCACTGATTCATTGGTATGGTAAGCTTTTACACCAGTTGTGAAACGTGTGGAAAAATGAAACATGTATTAACATTTTTTTTACCAGATTACGTACATTAAATATGAGCATTCAATTATACACGTTTATGAACATCAATACCTATATGGCTTTCACAATTGCAATTCTGAATACTAATTCTGCCACGTGTTTTGCTTGCTAGAAAATATGTCAGGATTGTTTCAATTAAAGTAATCCTCCACATACGCATTAAAACACGTTCACTGCTTGCGTAGTTGCAATAAAGTTTATTTGTTTGCAGGTCATAAGACATTTTTCCTTTACTTTTCGAAATTTTTAATTATTTTTTTTCGTTCGATTGGCAAGTGTTTCAATAATATATTAATACTCGGAATAATAAATCTGAACGTTTATTGACAATTGAAAGTACGAAATATACAAAAGTGCTTTGCACTTCCACTCAAAAATAGTAATATTTCTTGTGTTTCAGTTGAAAATATGCATCAGGTGATATGCCTATACTTCCGAATACTTCTAGAGATAAGAAGAATAGGAATCTTACGAAAATGACAAAGGATGTTTGAATAAGCGCAAGACTTGAAAGCAGCGGATATTCATTTTCAGGCAAGCTGAACAAGAGTTCAAGCAGCAAGGAAGTCAGATCGCAATTATGGTATGTAATTCTCGAAAATACAATATCACATGCCTACATAATCCCAACTCCTGTATTTAATAGCAATTTTGAAGAATGTAAAATAGCCAACTTTATTGACTCTCTTCTTGCCATACTTTTAGCAATACCTTTAACCATTAAATAAGCAATGGTTAACAACAAGGAAAATCTGATTGAGACTTATTTTCCTTTTTTAAATAATATTTTAAAAAAAGAGAAATTCCATTATTTGTCATTTTTACTTGCCTTGTTATATGGAAGTTTTGGATCTGAAAAAGGTGCTAACCAAAAAATCTGTAAATCAAAAATGAAAATGACTTAAGGAAGGTAAGTCTGCTGAACCCTGTAGCGTGCGTGGATGAAACTTCTATAATGTCAGTATCACAAATCCATCAAGAAAAAATGACAGAAGATGAGTTGAAAATAATTGCGAGTTGGGAGAAAATTAGACTTGACAAGAAGACACGGCGACTGCACTGCCACGCCACTCCTGTCGTCATTACAAATTGCGAAGCAATATTTCTGCTGTCAGTTCATCTGGAAAAATGGGGGAAGAGGAGAAGAAGAAGCAACATTTCGGCTGGTTGCTCGTTCTTCGGAATGCCAAGAATGACGGGACGAGGGATGGAAGGAAGACTGATACAGAAAGGTAATGTGATCGATACGCGAAAATATTAGAAAACAATGATGATGACGACAATGGTGATGATCCAAGTTTCTGTGTAGGATCGGAACAGATCATGCAGGTCCTTTTCCTTTTGACAAAAATCTTCAAGTGGAAAGAAATGATGGAATGCTTTTGGGATTGGATCAGCAGGACAAAGGGGCACATACCATGTGCCCATGAACCTCCAACAAGATGGGATGCTAGTGGCTCTATTGGATTGGAGAAAGACTTCATGCCTTCAAGTCAGTTTGACTATGGTTGAGAATAAGATCAAGGCCGTGCCCAACAACACGAGCTCTTCTCAAAGTCTTCTTTTTTCCTCTCAGTGCCAAGTTAAGTGGAGAAAGATTTGTAAGAAGCGAATGGATCAGGGAGAAGATGCCTTCCAGTCATGCAGAAGTGGAGAATGAGAAAGAAGAAAAATATATATATAAGGGCCTGTTGGCAAATTTTTTTGTTAACTTTTCCTCTCATTCTTTTGCTAAAAAAAGAAAAAAAGAAGAGTCAAAGCCAATAAGCTTCTCCTTCTTCTCTTTACCCGTCTTTTACAAGAGGACGCACTTGTATGTATTATTGCATCACAAAAATTGATCGGCTCTTCTCTTTTTATACAATCTATAAAAATGTATTTTGTCTGTTACAAAGAAAAAAGCGAGAGACTCGCTGAAACATAGAAAATACCAGCCCATGGTTCCCCATGCCCTTAACATGTCACTTTCAATAGAAAACATGCATTGTGCCACTTTTTACATCTTTTTCTCTGGGGCAGAAAAGGTACAATACGTTTTGTGCAAGTCAAATAGAACATCGACGAGGAGTAAAAACAACGGATGTGGATGTGACCACATAAGACCAAAAATGTATGAAGGGAATGTTTCTACATATGTCCAACCCATGCTCCACTTTCCATGTCCATGTTTATATGTGCGGTTTTTTATTGAAGTGGGCTGCTTGCTTGAGAAAAATAAGTAAAGGAAAAATCCAAGTTGGCTATTATTGCGTTATTACGAACACAAAAACAAAAGGAAGCACATTCCACTATAATGGGGCCTGGCTAACATTGTTTCATTGTTAAAAAGGATCACGTAATACACTTTTTATTTGTAATAACAAGCAATTCAGCAGCTCGTTTTCCCTCTCTCGCAATCCCTTACATCACATCGTCCAGAGGCTATACACCGAGTACCATGTTTCTTTCCCATCCAGGCTGTCTCCAACCGTCAGTTGACATTTGGTAAAGTAGATAAATGCCTTTTTAACAACATTCATTGCCAATAATAATCTACACAAGCGGGGCTTTTAACGATATTGCCTTTATTACGAAGCCATCATCCCCACAATCCCGTAAACACACCACATATAAAGGATGGACCAATATGTAATATTATTGTGTTTATTATTTTACTGCCGTAGACCAATCGTAAAAAAATGAATTTAATGGTCGCTCTGGTTGTGCTTCACAAAAAGTTCCACTTTGGGATGGAGAGAAAACAAGAAAGAACGGGAATTCCTTTCATTGGATTACCTGTTCTGCTTTATACTTTCCCTTCTGTAATAGAAAACGTGACACTTGTGCAAAAACAATTTCACAAAGAATTCTTTTCTACTTCAAAATAATTCCATTCTACTTTCTGCTTTCGACATCAAACAATCTTTTCCAAAAGCAAGTAGGTCACGAGTTTGAAGTTATCGAGAAACTTCTCCAAATACTTATTAGCACAAATAGCAAGCAGAAGGAGAGATGATTAAAAGTACAAAATTTTTATTGTAGTTCTCTTCCGTCTGTTGTAAGACGCTCAAGGGAGGATGTTAGCTTTGTCGTTAGTTAGTTCGTGTACACACTTGAGAACAAGGTACACGTGAGTGTGGGAGGAGGATGATCACCTTCTGCCAAACCACAAATAGAACATCAAGAATCGGAGTGGGAGCTATCATTTGGGAAAATGCAAAATTTCTGTTCTGGAAAAATCAAGAATGAAACATAACCGTCACAGCTGCTGGCGGTTTACGTATAAAATCAGAGCAAAAGAAAGATTCTATTTCTAGTATGAGTGAAATGAGTGATAGAAACAAGAAAGAATTCACAATACTTGAAGTTGCCATCGTGTTCCAGTGCGTTGTCGTCCACCACCAGATGGAATGTGATTGGAGCCGAGTGGTCAGGAAATGCGTCATCATCAAAATTATTCCTAGTTGAAACGACAGAGAAAGCGGCATGGGTCATTGTCCTTTTTCAACTGGAATCTTGAGTGCACCACGAGCTATCACAGGTGACGCGTATATTCATCACTCCCATGATGTCCAATTTTATCCAGGAGGAAACAATCCACTGTATTCCATTACTTAAGAATGACACCGTAGTCTAAAATCTAAGGGAAGAGCATCATTTTTATTTACTAGCGATCATTCTGAATCACATTAAATCAAATCGTTGCAAGTGTCTCTTGATGCTTTCACCACCACTTTGCTTCCTATATTTCTATTAAATAAGCATTCTATAATATTCTTTTCGCACAAGCATCATGTCTCCATAAAATATACTAAGCACATGCTTGACTCAACCAGCGAACCAACCTCATTTTGTTGAAAATCGGAATTTGTAGAATGACTGACAAAGCCATCATTTACCCACACACGTTGTCGGCAAAAAGGGCATGACGGATATGTCTACCTTATTTCATTCGTTCGCTCACACGTCATTACTAAAATGCAAACTGCTGATATCTCTGTCTGCTGCAGGGAGACTGAGTTGAATAGCTACGACCACCAAGGAACCACATATAAATTATCCGTTAATTCCTGCACTGGCTCTGCGATTCATCTACTCACGTCTTTACACCATCCGCCTGCTGACAGTCGCGCTCCCTTCCCACAACAACTTTCTCTCCATCCAAAGCACACAACGAAATGTATGTACATAATAATAAGTTCGCAAGAAATCTTAGGGAACAGTCGTGAGTTAACAACAAACATCCAAATGCCTGCAGCGCTTTATGGAGCTTTCTACTACCACTTCGGTCTGAAGTTTTAGGAGGTTTGATTGTAAGCTATTACTTAAACGTACGTGAATGCACCATCATGGCCATTGTCCTTTATTAGAAGTGGTGCGGTATTCAAAATTACACATTACTTTCGTATTTTGCACTTACCACTCATTACTTTCAGCTCCGATTCCAGTGATTTTCTTCAGCTACATTAATATGTATATATATTTCTCCAATCTTCTTTACGTTACCCACTTTAAACTGAGCTGAATCAATTCAAAACTAATACAATGCGAATATATGCTACCGAAAGCTATGAAAATACCTTCTTAACGAATTTAGCAAAAAGGGAAAATGTGACATGGTGGTGATAATGGAAATCAGGATAATCAGCACGAATGATCCCCTCGCGATCTTCACGCAGCAGGAAGGAAGCAGCCCAGCTATCACTTGCTGCTGCAAAGAAGCAACAAAAGAAAGTCGATGTTTTTTGCAACAATTAAATGAACGGTCTGTAATGAAGTAGACATAAAGTTGGGAGTTTCTCAAGTCTAATTTGGAAGAGAAAGAGAGAGAGAGAGTTCCTCTTTTGCCGAATCTTAGAGACAAATCCTATAAAACATCTGCTCGAGTATAATGATATCTACGTCTGAGTCTATCTCTTTGTCAGTAGAAATGCGTAATCGCTACTTTACCTCTTTGCTAAAGGGAGAAAAGTAGTATAGAACGGAGAGAAAGTTGTTGTTTCGAACACGTATTAGAAATGTACAGGCAACAGCTGACTTTATCAGACAAAGTGGAGCAGTGGTATCTCCCCCACTAACGAAGTAAACGCCACCCAGACTCAAGACATGTGTGTCCGTGCCGTGCTGTGACAGCTAAAGAACGTTAATTGCTTTTTACTATTTATACAGTCTTTTATCTCGCCTTTTATTTTTTTCCCGATTGTATTCAACTTCCCAGTTTCCACTTCTTTCACTCTCCGCGCTTTCCTTATTTGTTCTTAGAGAGAATTAAACAAGTTAGAGTCGTTACACGTACAAGCTCACAATACAAGATGAAGCCCGTATTGGCATAAGCCTTCCGAAGTTTACGAAGGGAAAAGGGAAGAGAAAAAAATGACTGTTCTCACGCAACGCAACAGTGGCACATCGCTTCTGGTAACTTTAAGAAGATAATAGTAGTAGTAGCGAGCGAGATGTAGGTACGGAAAATCCTGTCAATACGTTTCAGTTCTCCATTTATATGTTTTTACCGTGTGAATAATAAGAGAGCAATAAGAGAAATGTGAACGGCCATCAGCATCATTAACATCAACTTGGATGGAGCATCCCCAAGTCTCCCAGTTTCACTGTACACACAACTTTGTAATGAAATCAAGTTCTTCTTTTTTTTGCCAATCACTTTTTCCATACTTTTTTTTCTGCTTTGAGCGAAAAGTATGAAAGCTGTGACGCACGCTCCTCTTTGGAAATGTATCAAAACATATAATAGAATTGCCCCAGTTGCGAGCTCCCTTTGTTGGTAATCATGCAGCGTGATTCCCATCCGTAATTTTTCAACTTTGTTTTACTCAGAAAACTTGAAAAGCCCACATCTTTCCCGTATAAAATTAAAGTTAACCGTATGTCCTACAAAGAGTGTCACATGAATGGAGCGGAGTTGAGCGCACATAAAAATCCATTGGTTCATCAGAAACATTCATCGCACTCATCAAATTCTCAAGTGCAGATCCCCCTCTTTTCTAAAAATATCCTACAGATTTACTTTTTAGCTTCATCAACATTTTCAACTCAACATCCTTGTGTCACTCGTTTCTCCGTCTGTTTTACTCGCAAGAGAAAATAAAAGAGAGAAAGCCATCGCTGAGCGTATGTATGTGATATCAACCTTGTTTTAGTGGCTTTGCTCAAATGATCTTCCCTTCTTTATCGTGAGCAAGTATCATCACCATTGACGCGTATTGCTTACTTGGAACACAATATATTTTTATCAATCCATTCCTACTGCACGCATTCCTGCAGAAAATATCTTCGGTTGCTGGTGGTGGTAGTGCCCAGTAGGCGTCTCTTCTGCAATTTCGCCACTAAATCTGGCATCAGATTTACCAAGCTTGATTTTTTTTCTTGTCTTATTGTTGTGCCGTGCTTAAGTACGACCATTGAAAGAGAATAAAGCAAACGGAGCAAAAAACTTTCTCCTTTTTACTTGCTTAAATAACAGTCCCTTTTGTAATCTGGGGAAAAAGAATGGCAGAATAAATGCCAGAGAAAATGTTGCCACTTTTAGGATTTTTTTTCAAGGAAGAGATTATATATTTTTATAAACTTCTCTTTCCTTGCACTCCAATGTAACTTCGATCCTGACATTTCTTTTTTATTCATTCACAAAATGAAAAGGTGCATACGTCGTACTTGCGTGGAGGAAAGATACTCCAATAATGGATGGGTATGAAGAGAGCAAAAATGTAATCCGATGTGTGCGGGAGTGCTATTATTAGGACTACGAAATATTTCTAATGAATTCATGCGGATTGTCTTCGTGTTAGCTCAAATCATGTAAATCAAATTTTAAGAAATTTTGCGAACATTGTTCCATAATCCGATTGTCCATGTGCTCATAGAAAGATTCCTGTTAATGTAGATACTTTAAAAAAATTTCAACGAGTTAAAGCAGGGTGGTTACCAGTTATTACTACATATCAAATTCCAACAATTAGACTTAAGGAGGCCCACAAGCAGGTTTTGAATTGATAAAGTTATGCATAAATGCATTATTTTTAAGAAATCGCAATAATGCTTAAATGCAAATAAAATTGGAACCTATGAAATTCATGACGCACTAAATCATTACAACTTGTAGTAAACGTAAAAGGCGCTACTTTAAATCCAAATTGTTAGCAAAATAATACATGAGCAGTAAAAACAAAGTTGCACATACCTATTATATTTGTATTGCAAAATCTATTGATAAATGCAATCGCACAATATTACAGGAATACCATTCAGAGTTAATTTTGCAAACTATTGTCCTTCTTGTTTCGTAGTCCTGTTTGTTTTTACAAACCTTCATTAGATTTTGTCATTCGGTTCAGCCTTTCCCTCCCTTTCAGTATTTTCACTCTTTTTACCAACACTTTTGTAACGCAATATAGCTGGATCCGAAGCTTTGGAGTTAGTTTATATAATATATTTTAGGAAGTGTAAGGATTATATTTGGTTTTAATACATAATAAAAATGAGAGAGGGTAAAGAACGGCGCGGCCTAGTCCACAGTCGCGCATTAACACAGTCTTCTGCGCTAGTAAATAGAGATCCAATCTTAAGATTCCGAAAATCCAATGGGCATTCTTTTCTTCTTCTTTTTTTTCAGTTCTTCCTCACAATAATAATTCTTTCTTTCTTTCTTCAAACCACAATAATGGAAAAGTGGTGGCAGGCAAGGCCTCTGCAAAACCATCGCCAAGAAAAAGGATCAAGAAGAAGAAAAAAGAAAAGGGGAAGGATCATCGAGTTGTTGTAGTGGATATAATAGATGAAATGGCCACCAGTGTATGATCGTGGAAGCATGGGGAAAAGGATGTAGATGCCACCATTAAGGAAAGATTAGCACAAAGAAGAAAATAAGCAACAATGTAATATACCGTTAAACCACAGCGGAGAACTCGGCACAATGTCTAAAAATACGTGAAGTCTGGAAGAGGCAAAAACCGCAAGGACATGCAGCCACACAATCCAACCTGTTCATTGTAGAAGTGCATTGACTCCGAGCACTGCCACAATCATGATCTCTTCGTTTCGTACATCCACCCTTCAATTAGGTTCACGTATACATAATATGCCGAAATAATGGTCACCGACCATTCAAAGAGTACCACCGTGAATTGTTGTAGACATGTACCAGTTTTTTTTTTGCCACTGGTGTTCCGTACATATTTCACTTTCAATCTTCCCGACACTCTACCACTATATCATAGTACCCATACAGAAAGCTTACCCGTAGGCTATGTCTAGGCAAAAGCTATTTTAATATGAGTAAAACTGAAAACAGACGTAGTGTATCTAAAATACCCCTCCTCTGAATACCTGGGGCCCTATACATTTTCGTGTGAAGGGGAAAGTGGAAGACAGCGCTGCTGATATTTAATACATTTTCGAGTAAATAAGAGAGAACTTGTATGGCTGCTTCTCAGAGTAGGAAGCTTTTGGTGCTGGATGGAACGCTTTTCTTTTTCTTGAAGCAAGTGTAATATGAAAAGGCTTTCCTATTTTTAGGTTATCCTTGTTGACAGCCCATATTGTCTGTATGTTGAAAGGATCATGTTACTCCCTGTCACCATTTCCACTACTTCATTGAGCATTCCTTGCTGAGGGGCGCCATTGTTTTGCCGTTCAAATAAATGGATCACCCAGTCGTTGTAGTTTGTAGCTGGTCATGCAGGAGTATCATGAAAAGTAGAGCGGAATGTTGGGCCAGAAACCATGGCCAGAAATAGCAAACAGCCTGTTGAAGAAGAATACAAGAATGAATTTTGAACACAACGGTAATATACTGGGTGACAGTCGTGCGCGTCTTCTGGCAATGAGAAAATGAACACGACGTGGGAGATAAATTCGTTCGAGAAGGAGTTTCTTCTTTGCTAGTGTTTGTAAAATGCCGACGGAGAAAGTACACCAGGAAGCACGCGATACATGCATTACTTCATGAGGCATGAAGAAGGGTGCCCATCATGGGGCAATCTACCCTAACATCTGCCACTACATAGTGCCACTAAACACTAAACTGCAAGATATGTACTAAAACAACCACATATATGATAGAAAGTTTGAAAAAAAGGATGTAGGTATGTATAAAGATTTCAGGAAGAGCTTTGCATGAACAAAAGGGGTGGATAGGTATATCTAGTCAAGCCGATTGACTGTGGGTGATACAACGAAAAACTGTGCCCACTCTCAGAACAGTCAACTTCGCATCATATTGTCGAACAGACGTACCTACACATTTGGTTTTCGGGTGTGGATAACCTTTCTGCTAACTATGTTTCAGTTTCCATATATCATTTCGTTTACGGTTTTACCCAATTACCTTCTCCAATCATCATTCACGCGAAGTAAAGTTGTTGTGAGTGAGCTGCTTCTGTTCTCTGGTAACCCTGTCTGTTAACTTAACACGAATTCATTTTTGTTCAATGCAACAGTGCAACTAGAATTTTACTGTTACACAGAACTGGAAAATCTGGAAAGATCTACTATATTATTAGAATATGAATAAGCCCTTGCCACGCTTAGATATATGTATGCGTAGGTTGAAGAGATGGCAAAATTGTATCATACAATTTTTGCTGGCTGGGCAAAGTAGTGAACTGGATCACCTTAAATTCAGCAAGCCGCTTGTGAATTGAGTACATAGTTGTGGGCAACTTCAAAATAAGACTTTTGGCAAAAGAAGGAAATGAAAAACCAAACATTCCTGTGTTTTATTAGAAGGTTTCATTTTATTATTCTCTTTCACCTCTTGTGTTATGGCCCACAGTTAATAGAACCCAAATCGCTGGAGCAGTGAGGAGAGCTGCTGATGCATTAGTTGAAAAGGAAAGGAAAAACAAAGAAAGGAACAGTGAAAATAAACCAACGTACTTATCCGCATTCACTTTAGGGTCACACAGAAATCCTAATACAGGTGGTTTATTTATGTTGCCGAGTACAAAGCAAACTGGATAACGAAAATTCAGCATCTTTCTTGCACCACAGCCGTAACCTTTTACTTCTTCTGTTGTACTGCCTCCGACTGAACTGAAGCACTTTCTCCATCTTCCTTACACTTTGCCTTTCGGTGTGACGAGACAGCAAGTCTGGTTGAGAAATGTGTTAGGTGAATGCTATTTGATGCGTGTGCTACATTCTATATACATTCTTCGCTAGTGTAAACATAAACAAGTTATATGTATTTTGGAAGTAAAAGACTTTTCATTGTTTCGTGCTTTCGATACGCCCCGAACTGTGCAGCCCTGCCCGTACAGTTTCCTTCTATTATTATTATTCCCTTGTAGCTGGGATATGTCAAGATGAAACAACTTGTCGTAACCCTGCTGATTTCTAGCTGCCTAAGCGCTTCATAAACGAAGCAGGAGTAATATCTCAACACTGCAACTGCTTTGTGATGGCTACTTGGGCAGCTCCTCTATTGTTTACTTTCTTCAGGTCCATTATTTTTACAGTTTCCCTCTCAACTGCCATGTGTCGACAAGTAGAAAAGGAGAAAATGTGAGCTCACAAATAAGTTTTTTCCCGTATTTCATCTGGAGAGAAAATTCCTTTCCCTTTATATACACCTCTGGCAGCACACAACTCTCTCCATCTTTTAGATTTAAAGACTCTCTTGGACTTCCACAATTTTTTTTGACAAATACACATGTCCATTCATTTTAAGTTTCTCTCCACGGCAGGTATATTATTCGCTTCCCCCAAGTGTTCTCCGCGCTTTCTGCTCCACAGTTGTATCGCATATTAATCCGTGTCATCTCCTTCCCGTCTTCTGCATGTTCCATCCGATGGCCACTGGCGATTGCAAACAACTGAAAAACCCGACGAGCCAAGCCTTTGCTGGCTTCCTTTGTTGGGATAAAAAAAATTCATGCATCCACTACTGTGTTCTTGTCCGTCTTCCACTCTTACTTTGTTTTCTTCCTTTTGTCATCCGACTGTTGAAAAAAACAGGTAAAAGAACTCTCGTGATAACTTTATCAGAATGGCAGGCACAACAGAAGATGGAATAAGACATATATCTCATGGGTTTCCCCATGGCCTAATTCCGTACTCCTGCAACCCTGGTGTGTGTACATCCTGATTTTCACTTATGAAATCGATATTGGGTGAAACCTTTATCAAAACTTTTTGTGCTTGTGGCAATGTTTTCCTTGCCTTTCATTGTGATCGGATGACTTCTATTTGTGACAGAATCACAGAAATGAAGTCATCCTCAAGTCTCTTATTCTCAAATATGATTATTGATATTATTATTGCTTTCACAGAGACAGAATCTGTGCTACACATTCACAAACTCCTGCACATGTTGTGCAAATCAGTTGTACTATCTTATGTTCATATGTGATTTGTACATATGAAAGCTATTTAAATCTGGTTGAAGTTAACCAACCCACAGCATTAACACACAAGGTAATTTACACAGGTAGCCAAATGCCAAATTTAAAAAAATTATAATCGAAGGTTTGAATTTCCAATACATGAATGCAAAAAAACATTTTATCCATATAGCTAGAGGATTATCACGATGAGGACCCGGTCAAGTCAAAAGGTCAGATTGAATTCCTGAAGTTTCTGAAAATGAACTCCGTCAAATGATTTCTTCTTCCTTGTTTAAGTATGTTCGTAACGATTGTTCTGATTAGTGATAAATGGGGAGAATTGAGAAATAATCTGAAGAAACTTGTTCTAATTCGTTAAAGTACTTAAAAGACTTTATGATATTTCTCAAAACCAACATCATGAAACATCGTGAAATCGTGATTCAGTGAGTGGAGAATAAGTCAATGAGGTATTATTTTGATGCCTTTATTAGGACAAGCGACAGACTCTCTCTATTATTGATCTGCACATTTTGGGCTTATTGTTTGACACACTGGCATTGAGACTTAATCACCGTTGGCCCATCGTGAGCCTTATATCAATATTTGGTTTCTCTTTTCCATCGTATGCTTATTTATTATTAACATATTATATTATTAACCCATGTAGTAATTATAAGGAGGGCTCAAGGTTTCAACATTGTATATTGCAAAAGTCAGTTAACAGGCGTGAAGGAGGTGGTTTGGTGGTGAAGCAGCTGTTAACATCTAGCTGAATGGAACTACTCACGTCAAGAGCAGAAATAAATGCAAGTTACTTTCCGATTTACATGAATTAACCTTTTCCAAGAGAGTTCTGAACAAGAGAAATGCTTCTCTTACTCGTATCCACCTCACGTTTTCCTATTAGTCTTCGCTGTGCTAAATTGTCCAGATTTTATTTGATCTCATATTTGTGTATCGCAGACCTTTATTTGGACTCAAATCCTATCCAACTAACTTCAGATTTGTATTGTATTATGTAGGTGGGTTGTCGCCTAACAATGGCTTGGCAAGATTAATGAAGTTTAATTACGATTACTCCCTGCCTGCCTTCCTCTCTAATAGGAATGTCTTGATTGCTGTGTGAAGTTGTGACATGGATGTTTGTTATTTTTGTCACCCACTTTTTGTGACAGCAATTGTGCGTTGTGTAGTAATAACTTTAATTTCCTGAGGGAATCAACTTTTACGTGCAATTGTACAAGTTTGTTATGCATGTAAATGGGGTTGCAAAGGGACTGGTGGAATATATACATATTATGATGTGATGAGTCGTTCGTTCCACCAAAGTATTGAAGCGAACCCACAAACCATGCTAAGTAATAATATTGTAATATTTTAGGAGGAAGAAAAGAAATGGAATTGAGTTTGCTTCCCGAAGCAGCTTTTGTAATTTTGCAGTGCCACCGGCAAACACAGGAGAAGCTAAATTAGCTTCATTTTTCTCTATCAGTGCCATAATACTATTCAGCATTCCTCGTGAATTTCAATTTCAGAGGGAATGCGCTCGAAAGCAGGGAAAATGGTAATATGTTTTAGGAGGTCTCGCTCCTCCGGATTGAAACAGCAAGACTAACGACCTAACACATTACGATCCGACCACCTTTCTCAATGACAAAAGTGAAGAACATTTAGCTTTACCCCTTCAATTAGACTTCACTATTCCTATTTGTGCTACTTCAGATTTATTTTAATGTGGCCCTGATTTGAACCACTCGTGTGGAGCTCACCATGTCTGCTGTCTGCACCGAGGAAAACGCTATTTTTCATTAAAGTAGTCAATCCCGAGCTCAATTGCAAAATACTAAATCAGACAATGGAGAAAAATTGTGCTGTGATTGAGGTTGGATTTTGTAAAGAAAGCACATCTTATTTATGAACTACTGTGCAAACTTATTATGTTTGCTGTTGAAACTATTTTCAGAATAAATCCATTACACTTTCAATTCATCCGGTGCGCCTATCTTGGAATGCAAATGTCTAAAAAAAATATACAAATACAAACTTTCAGATACACTCGCAAATTGAGAAAGAAGAGCAATATGTCAGCATATTTATTATTCTTTAGCAATTCACCACCAAAGTCGTAACCCGAACCACGCACATATTACAACATGACCCACCACTGGCACTGACAGTAGAATAAATACAACAAACTATAAAAGTACATAAATAGAGGAAGAAAAATCATAATATTTTATCTAGTCTTAAAGTAGTTTTTATTGTGTGTTTGGAAGTAGTAAGCTGTTTGAATTGCAGGAAATAGATCTGATATTTTTGGGATAAAAAATGTACCTTATTTGGGTTGTAATTTTTTGGGTAATGTATATTAGGTTGAGGCCCTTCACCATCGTCCATTTATAGTGTTCAGTCAAGTAAGAGATACAAGAAATCTTACAGCTTTGTGAAGTGAATAGACGTAGGCGCACCACCACCGACCAGCTCCACGCCACCACTATAAACTTAAATCATGCTGTTTCTTTTCTGTTTGCGAAGAACAGAGCTCATGATAAAATATCGTCGGTATTAGATTACGTACATAATATTTTACTTTCTAAAACATGTTCACTGCTCACGTTTGACTTGGGTTGCTGCTGAGTGCTGTACAATTTGTGCCAACTATTTTTTACGGTGAAAGTAAAAAAAAAAGAGGTTGCACCATATGATTTCACCCTTTCACAAACTTTCCATTTTCTACTGTTAACAAAGACGACTGCTACTACAACGTGGTTTGATGAAGAAAGTAAAATACCGTGACTTTAAGATTTCAGACGTGAGCACAATTCCAGTCTACAAGAAGCAAAGGAGGCAAGGACCTGGACTCAAAGGAAATTACCAAAACAATGTCAACGGTAAAGACCACCAACAGCACATGCACCACAACAGAATACTAAACAAATAAATTCTGCTTATCCTTTTATTCCGCCTTCTTATGGCATCAGGTACAGTGTGATGTGATATGATATGAGATCTGGATCTGGCAAAACATGCGACTTTCGTCGCGTCGCACAACTTAAAAACAAAATGATAAATATGCATACTATTTACTATGCTTATGCATATGACACAAACTATTGTAATCGTGCGCAAATGTTGGTAAAATATTATACACATGCAGTTATTTTTCTCCTGCATGTATCATGTAGGTACGTTAGTATTTAAATTGAAAGCACATTTGGACAAATTGGGTTCGACTTTGGCGTGATTGAATCAAATACGGAGAGTGCTGACAAGCATACGTTTCAATAGTACAGAACAACTTGGCAGCAATAGTACAGAATTTAATAATAAATTGAAAGCGAAGAGATTGTGCATGGGATGAGGACTAGGATTGTGGGTGGGGCGGCAATGTCCTCGCCGGTATTAAAGGAAAAGGAGGCGGCCCGTAGAATAATGGAAATAAGAATGCGAGCAAAGTGGTAGTGTGCACAAGTCATATTTCTTGATGATCATGAGCCGAGAAAAATTAAGTAATCTGTTGAAAAGTTAGTAAAATGTCGTCCATGATCATTTCCCCTTCCGTTATTATTTACGAAATGGGTGAAGATAACGTGATGCATGGAGGAAGCGGAGAACAAAGGCTTGTTATTAGACTCATAAAGCTCCTGTGAAAAGAAGCTAGAATAATACATGTCTACAAGAATTACGTGTATGAGGAAGACATGTGCACAAGTACGTACATTTTTTATTATTGCTGTAGAAAGAAAAATATATGAGAAAAAGGTCTTTCATGCCTCGAGCTGGAGTAAAATCCTTAGGAATGCTTTGGTGAAAGTAAATGGAGAAAGTGAAGAGGGAAAGTTTAGAAGGATGGAATGGAGGCAGAAAGGCAGTCATATAATCTCATTGAGCCATACCAAGAGCTTGTTTGCATCATGTAGTGCACGCGCAAACCCATACAAAAAAAGTAAAAAAAAGGAGCCCGCATTAAAATAAGTGCATTCACAACTGTGTGTGAACACAATACATATTTCTCGGCGTAACCACGTACAGAGAAAGTGAAGCATGAAATCAAGCACGAAAAATCCATACGGTCTGTCTGAATATACTACATATATGTAGGTACGTGTATAACTTTTCAGATTATGTTTTGCCTCAGCGCTTGTCTCTTCTTCCTTGGTTTCCTGCTGCTTTGTGGTGGATGTATTGCAACATGCATTTTTTATCTTTCTGCTTCCTGTTTTTCTCCTTCCCTTTATTTTCTCTGTTGGAAACAGTCATCTGGAAAGGAAATACATTCATTCACTCCAGCCAGTGAGGCACGGAGTCGCAAAGAAATTTTTACTGCTTGAAACTTCTACTTTTACTTGCGATATTTCTTCGTACAATTTTCCAGTCGTCTTTCTTGCTCCATCTTCTTGTGGGTTTGATGTGCTGATGGATACAAATGGAAACCACGCAAGGATGAAGAGCGATAGTCAGTCATTCGCATATTTGTTATTGTGGCACACAATCCTTCACGCCCGGATTTTTTTTGAGAAAAAAAGGTAACAGATTTTTTATGTAACTCCGAATGTTCTTTCCGCCATACTTTTCTGTCATAATATATTTTTCGTTTCTGAGGAAGACGACGACGACAACGAAATATATAGAACGAGCACATCAAAATCCTGAAATAGTGGATACAAGAATTCGTTTCAGCTAGTTTTTTCTCCACATTTGCAACTTTCCCTTGAACATAAGCAAATGAAACAGGCATGCGGCTTTCTCTTCTCCGACCTCTTCATCTTTTGTGTAGTTGTGTCGTTATCGGATTGCAGAACAAAGGAAACCGTAGCGGAAAGGGAAAAACGTTGCACTAGTGGCAGCATGGCTTTACGAATGCAGTTAGTGTACCATCATCAATTTCACAATAATCCTTTTGGGCACATGGAGCAGAGCATGATTTCGTTGGAAGGGCTAGTAAAAACCTCGAATATTGGGCAAAAATGTCGACATTTTACATGAATAAAGATAGCATTGTGCTCCTCTCCGTTTGATGTGCGCCACGCATATGGTCAGTCCTTTTAGAAAGGATCTGAACGAAATTACATGATCTGCACGCTTATGTTTCTTTCCTTTCTATATGGCCAGACCTGAGTGCATAGCTTTTCATCTCTTTTGAAACTGTTAGTAAATGACCCTTTGAGGCGGAGCTTCATAACATTTGTTTCAATATAAGGACTATGGTCTGTCATTTTTGCTTGGACATTTCATATATTCCCCGGTACAAAACTTGGAAAGTATAAATCATATCCACAACATGTGAAAAAAAACTTATGAGCGTATCCGTAATAGGAATCTAATGTTTTAGCTGCACAAAGAGGTCTGCGGTCTTATTCGAGTTTGGTGGATGTGCGAAACACTGTTGGAAACTCCTTTACCACACAATGTTCCATTCTCCACTGTTATGGGAAAAACTGTTATTATTATTATTAAATTTTGTGAAGCATTCTCATCATTCCACTTTATAGCAAGTGGTGATGGTTCGTCGTGGCGATCGCTGAAGAGAGTTAAAGCAAACTTTTTTTTCGAAAACACTGTGGCCATATTGTGCGTTTAATTGGGTATGAACATGAGCACGATTCCTTATCATAGAGTATACATATATGCACATGAATTTAGTGTTATTAGAAATAAATGGTTTCACGTAATGGCAAATTTTAGCTAAAAAAAAAGAAATCCTTTTGTTCGAAGCACGCTTCTCCTCGAGAAACCGGAATCTTCTATTCTGCTCAATAAATGCGTGTAAACAAAACAGTTTCATGGGATTTCATACATGATTTGCGGCTAAGCTTGGAAGGATCCTTTCATTAAACTTAAAAAATACGGAACAAGTTTCTTTTGCTTTGGAAAACTTTCCTGGTGTTCTTTTAGCACACGCTTTAGTGAAAATAACCACAGTTTTTCGACTTCGACAAACTTCAAAGTTTACATTGCAACTTTTGCTGTTATTACTGTTTTAAAAATAAAATCCTGTTGTTCACGCTGGTTTGAGTGGTATACTTTGTTCCAGGAAATGAAGGAATCATTTCCTTATAGGCCATTATCGCAACCTTAGTTCATATTAGCGTTTTGTGGAAAAATATAACAAACCTGGCTAAAAGCGGAGACCCTTCCCGGCAAGAAAGTGAAGTGAAAGGCTGTATCTTTATTTAAGTTGAAAATTTCTCTCGTTAGTGAATAATATAGATTCGAGCAGACTTGGAGTTTGAGTGGTGTAAATAGTTTATGTTCAAGAATTCGAATTCCCCTCTCTCTGACTCAACAATACACAAATCGATATCATCATGTGGTGTCTGCTACACATTTCATAACTTAAGTAATTCACAGAGCGCAACTTTATCCTTCTCTCAGAAGTGACCTAGAGTTACCCCATTGATTTCTGTAAAACCATTCATCAATTTACAAATAATCAGCAGCGTAGCGTCTACCTTTAGAAATCTGCTGGAGAATTGCTGGCAAATTGCAGACATCCTTTCCAAGGAACTTCGCACAAAATGCAAATGACAAACTCAAACAAATGTAATTCTTTGTTGGGACTTCATTGGGACAGGGATGTAGGACTTACTCTGAACTTCAAGCTGTGACTTGTAAATTGCCATTGCTGCGAAAAGACTTGAAATTCCCGCCCGCCACTCAAGGCGCACCATTTTGCATATTATGCATACTCTTAAACTACCAACTAACTTTTCCTATTACAATACATTTTAATCACCTGCTGAAAGTATTTAGAAATCAATCAAATGTAGTAGTAGCGCAACTTTTCAATTTTGATGTAGGAAAACTAGATCAGTAAGTCCAGGAAGCACCTTTTGTTTCTTCTTCGTACTCATTTTAATTTAGCACGTGGCTTTGTCTTGTACAAGAATGAACAAAAATTGGTATCATGGCTGAGAGAGAGGACGATATGGCACAAGGTAAATGACTGAAAAAAAAGAGGAAAAAGCTTTATTGAATGTTCAAAGGAAGCCGAATGTCTATACTTATACATGCCATACTTGACTCGTTCTACACGTGTGTCATTCCCATACATGTTCGTACTTCGTACACAAATCTATACGAGATATAATAATAACAATATTTTAGTACGCATTTCACGTTCCTATATCCGCCGCTCTTCCACAAACAGGAAAAAAAAATTGTACCGAGCTCCCCGGCACGCACAGACAACCACGTCCACGTGTAACACAGTAATAACGTGTAATGTAATGCGATGAAAATGAGTGTGTGAAAGTGAAGAAAAGTTACAGCATGGTCATGACGAACACGTCACATTTTTTTTTCTAGTCTCTTCTCCCTCCATCAGTTTCATATCCCAGGAAAGGCGAAGGGATATCCATTCTCATGACACTTTGACTCTGTAGCTAAAGTGGAAATGTTAGGTAGGAAACGCAAACAGCCGCAGTTTCACCATCCTGTAATTCCTTTCTCTGACTCGAATTCTCGGAGACAGTGAAAAATAAAAGTAAAAGAAAGTGCGGCTGTTCACCTACCAGTTCTTTGCACTGGCAAGCATAAGCTTTTATCCCTCCACACTTTTTTCTTCCCAAATATTAAGAATATGAGAAAACTATGGAGGGCGAGAAAGCGGAAATTTCTCCAGAGTTTCCTCGAAAAAAATCCTTGTTGATATATGAAATGGATGAATGAATGATAGAAGCAAACAATTCAATGAATCACGAAGAAGACATACACCTCTCCACATTGGTTCACAAACATGGGCTAAAATCGCATTGGGAATGGTTATGTACATGTTCACGATCTTTTCTTTTGTGCCTCCAAATGCAATACCTTCATTATGACCAGCTATAACACTATTGTTTGCATATATATGTATTCCCTTTTGAAACCCATTACAGCTTTGCTCGTTTTACTTTTCACTCGACAGATATAAAAGCACAGTAAAGCTGGAAGAATGGAAGAAAGAAGAGAAGCAGCGATAGAAGAGCGCACATTTATACGAAACGTATATTTGAAAGGGAGACAAGCACGACAAATCCTTGACTTGACAGTGACTGTTTTTCATGAGACGCCCTTTACACCATTATTGTTCCGAGTGCTGAGCGAGATCCAAATGATAAATCGTTTTCTTGTTTTTTGTCGTGATAGAGAATATGTTGTTGACGCCCGCTTTATGCAAGGGATTCCCGAAGAGGAACAGAGGAAGCGGAATTTGCTACCAACTAAGCAAGTGTCTGTCTAGAATACATAAATATCCGACGCGCACAACATGCTTGTCTTTTTTTATATTTTTTGAACAGCGAGGAAAAGGGAAGTCGTGTCAGTTCATGTATGTTAATTGGAGAGGGTGATATTCAAAAAATAAACACGGACCCGGACCAATAAAACCAGTCTGCAGGGTTAAGGAACATGGAAAGTGCAGGAGATTCTCAATGTAAAAAGTGCACATGGCATTTTGGCATTGAACTGAGAGCTTGCTCATTGTCTTTCGTGAAGAAAATGGAATAAAACCCTTTTCAAAGTGTTGGGTGCACACATTGTAAGGTTATATTTTGCTGGATTTTCTGGAGTGTATCCAGCTTTCTAATCTAGAGCTCCTGGCGTCTGGAGGACCTCGTCAGCTGAAAACATGTGTAGAGAGTGGAGTTTGTCTGTCACACTGACAGCCGCAACCTACCCCACACGCCGCTCTTCCGGAGAAAAGTAAGTTGGTTTAAGAGTAATGCCTGGGGATTCGAAACCAGAAGGACGTCGAACCAATATTTTTTAGACCAGGCGGAATGCTTATGTGTGCACTTGCACTTAAAGAATGGACGGGCGCGGGTTACGAATGAGACAAGATTTCTGATGGCTTACAGCTTCTCACAATTATTGCGAAAGTGAGACACGAAGAGAGATCCATAATCCATCTGTTTTTCAGTAGGCACGTCCACTCACCACGGTGGCGGCTGCCATGTTTAAGATCTACCACACGTGCTTCTCCGACTCCATCCATCTTGCCCTTTCCTGGCCAACACATGCCCACATTAAACCATTCATTTTTTCTTCCTCGCAAGAAAACAGTTTCAACCGAAGGATCACATGCCAACAGTTCATCCAGTAACGAGTTTCTTCAACTGGCCACTCGTGGATGAATTTAGCTTTCTGTAAACAACGCTAACTAATTTATTAATTTGGTCGTATCAAGTTAACGAGCATATAAAACTTTTACGATTCGTTGCATTCCTTGGGCCCACATTACACGTGGCCATTACGGCTCAACGAGGAACATGAAATTATGAACTCATATAAAGCATGAAATTCACGGTTGGCCCCATACCATCATCACGTAACAAGTGCTGCAACATCACGAATTTCATAATGTGCAGAAAAAAAGTTCTTTATCTACTTAAAATGTCTTAGTGAACGTAAATCAAGTAGCATGAATGCATTCAAAACTTTGATGAGTAAGTGTCATAATTTAATTACTTTCTCCCTGGTCGTATTATGCTGCCTCCATAAGAAACATGTTTAATTTCTCGCGAAAGTGAGGTCCATTACTTCTCCAAAATTAGGATGCATTTTGGGTTTTAGTATGATCCGCCAGGTGGAGAGTTTTATTAAATATAAAGTTGTTACGAAGGACGCTGACCACCCAAAGACTACCGTGCAGATTGTATTGCTAAATTCTAGAAAATGAGGGGAAAGAAACTTTAGTCCAAGTTTCAATAATTAAATCTTCCTTTGAGTCTCTTCATTCGAAACAGGTTACAGTTGTGGCACTTAAGATATATACATAGCTTGAAGAACTTCCGCGAACAAAAACGGGGAACAATCTTGTGGCAGTACGTAAATTATTGGTTCCAGAAGTTTATGCTGCACTTTGCATGCTTGCATAATTATAACATGGCCAAAATGACGTGAACTTGGATGAGAGAGGAACTTATATTTAAACCGGAAGTGAGGAACAAAACACAATTATCAAATCGCCTTTAGTGTGACCACTTGTGAAGTATGGTGTACTTCAACACATTTTGAATATCCGACAAGCAACATCGAATTAATAATATTATGTAGTTATCCTGAGTTCATTATTGTGATATTATTATAAAAACGGTCTCAACTGCTAGCCCAACCTTGGGCTGAGTGATGAAGCTGGAAGCAACCCAGGAGAAAACATAAGGTAGTTTGTTCCAACTTCCAACTAATATAAAAGTGTGCACCCCTCACACAGCAACATAAAATTTTTCCCGTCCATATGTTTCACTGTACGATGCTCGGTGGTGACACCGGCATGCCACAGAGTAGTAATATCTTTCTGAATGACATTATTATTATGATTACAAGGAGCGTCATGTGTGTGTGTGCAGATGGTAGGTGAAAGCTGACAGCAGGCCAGAAAACGATTTTCCTTTGAAATACTAACTTCCACTCATAAAGATACAAAGAGAATCGCCGTCATCTTTATTACTGTTGTTACGAACTGCTATAATTTATAATGGTTATTACATCATGATATCATTTATTAATCCCTGGAGGTCACATTTCCCTTCTTTTCAAACAGCACACCCAAAACGAAATCGGTAGTTGCAGGCTCCAGCAAAAGTGCCACGTTTGTTATGCATGCGCAAGCAGGCACAGGCGGCAGTCCATTGATCCCTCTGTATTACGTACTATAAATCTATAAATACTACTATATCTACCTCTACCAAAATCTGCTTATTTAAATCTCCGTAAATCTGGTGTCAGTTTGTAAAATCTGGCGTTGCAGGATTGTATGAAGCATTTTTGTCGCAGGATTGTGTTGTGTTGTGAGCTCCAAAAGCCATATAATGCCAGCCGACAAACCTTTACATTCATTCATATTGCTATTCATCCCAATGATAATAGCAGCAATCATGTTAATAATGGCAAGCTGGAGGCGAGTCTCATAAGTACTAGCGTATTGCACCATTTGATAAACAATGAGTGCATAAAAATCGTTTTCTCCTAGCTGCATCTCCTGTTATCGACCCAACTGGCAGCTCTATGACTAGAATGCGGCTGTTGTAATCTTTACTCGTGATGGTTATCTCAGGTTGTGTTGTGTCACTAGTAAGCACAGGGTTAGTAAAAAGGTAGACTTCTTGATTCATGTCAAGTAATTTAGAGTATCTGAGCTAGTTCCATTATAATGGAAAACGAACTGGGAAAATGATGGACAGAGAGATGGATGTCCTTCATATAATTACTATTATCCCGCACACTTTAAAAAATTACAACAAATCTGCAATTACCCCGAATTAGTAAGACTTGGGACATCAGTTTGAAACTCTCACAACACTTCATATGCTTGCATTCGTAAGTATCCCCCACAAAACCCACATTTCCACACCCACAATAAAAGGGACTGTTGCAATTGCTATCAATAATGGCCCGTTTGAAAAGAAATGAGTCAAGCAAGCGTGAAGTCGAAGGATGAAGGAGACTTATTATGTCGACATCATTCTGGAATGAAATCAAATCCAACCTGGTCTATTATTATTTGTCCATATTTTATGTATTATGTTCGACACGTGCCAAACAACGAGCAGGATGAATGTAATAAAAAGTTGAAAGGAAAATTTTGGTAAGGGAAAAGAAGATCACAACGTAGTAGTCGATTCTGTTGTAAATGAAAATGATAAAACCTCTTTTTTTCTTATAGCTAATAAGCCAGTAGCCCGGGGAAGAAAGAACTTTGAAAACTACAAAAACATTGAATTTTTGTTTTTGGGAATATTTGAAGAATTTTTTACAATAAGTGTTGTTGTAAAAGAATATAATTAAACTTTAGAAGTATAAAACATTTTAGGGCGTGGGCCATAAAATGTGTGTAGGTTCTTTATTAGTAGTTTTAATCATCCCGATTCAGATTAACAATGTTGATAAGAACTTTTTGGGAATGCAGTATCGATATTTGTAACCCAACCCTGTATTATACTTCCTTTCATCTTGTGATCAGAAACAAACTAAAACCGGGCAAGTAAGAAAACAAAAAGCAAATGACATATTAAGAAGTTATCCGAACTTTTGAAGAAGTATAGTTCTAGGTTTTTATTATTGATACTTTTTATTGTGTCTGCAAGCCAGTCGTGTGTGGAATCTTGGGATATCTCCGAAGAATTTTCTGTAAAAGAGTAGAGTTGTAATTTATAAATACAGTGCGTATGGCAATTTTGAATACACTAATAAGGTTCAGTGTTATTTTGAGGTCTTCAAATCGTTGTATCTCCTGCGGCGCGGTTATCTTTTTTATCGTAAAGTTGAAGACCGGGCCACATTATTTTCTGACGAGCTTTCGAATGGTGCAAGAAATTATCAAATTACTGTATTTAGTTTTTGCTTTAAATTTAAATGGTCAGATTGTTTATTTTTTACTTGTCAACTTGAATCGAGTTGCTTGAACTTGTATCTGACTTTTGTAAGAATATTCTAAGCCTCACCGCAGCACTTGAGGCAAGCTTTTTTACCATTTAAGAGGGTTATGAACATTTACGTCTTACATCACATGCACATGCAGTTTAACTAACTTGACTTGCCTACTCAACAGTGCAGCAGTTGTCTTTTAGAAATATTCTTTTGGGTCCATAAAACCGTTATATTTTGCATATAAACCTGCACAACTACGAAATAAGACACTTCGAAAGATTTTGGCGGAGATTTTTATGTGAACCAAAAGCCATTCATTGCTGTAACTGGGTTAAAGCTAAAGAGAAAAGCGTCTCTGAAATTGCTGTGAAGTTGGTCGCCTGAATTTGGCGTAATTCACATTACTAAATTTGTTTTGCACAGGTTCCACTGGGACCTCATCTTACTCCTCGATATTAAACGTTTCACAATGCGTGCATCCCCAAATTCTTGCTCCTTCCCGTCCTTCTAGATTTTTTTTATTTGAATTTGAATTGCACTGGGTAATACATTTTATTTTTATTGCACGAAGAGACGACTACGACTACCGCAAAACTTTTTCTGTCATACATGCTCCGTATTTCACCATACCATGATTATTTCGTTGAGCAACCTCATTCAAGTGATGATCTTTATATGCAAAGTAAACGTAGCTGGCAGACGCATTTTGAGTAGCGAAATGAAGAAATTATTATGTAGTCTGTTTTGAAATGCTAAAAATGATGCCCGCAAAACTTTTGAATATTTCGGGCTTTATGAATTGAGATGGGAGAATAAAGCATTCATGTACATTTCTATGAATTCCTTTTCTTTGCTTTGCAAATATAAATAAAAAGTTTGTTTCGTAAGGGAAGCCTGCATAAAGGGACGTGTGGGAAACACGACCTGCTCCGAACCACCTTTTCAACCAAAATTATTGTGCGAAAATCTGTTTGTGCTTCTTTGAATGCAGCTGTTCAGCTTTTTTTTTGGCTTTCATTAATGTAATTTGTAGCTGCAGATGAAAACACCTTTGATATTTTTTTAGGCACCCAATGTGTTTCAATTACTTTTGGTTGACTTGGTCCCCTGTCCCTTAATTTTAAAACGTCTTGTCGATTCAGGACATTTCCGCGTAGACTCTATGAAAAGGAGTTGTGTTTCAAGCGTAGTTTTCCATTTCCTAATCTCCTCGGACGAGATCAATGAATATATTTGGAATTGAGAGATGAAAAAAAACGGGTTGGCTTTGGAGACGCCTCTTGTCCTACTTTATATTTTGAAGGATCTCATTGAGCCGCACTCATTCTCATTCACTAACTTGTTCCCTTTAGTAAAGAATACCACTCGAAAATTGTCTGAACTGAGAAAGAATTCCTTCAGTGCCATGTTTTTACTACCTTTCACATAGTGAAAAAGTAGAGTATACAATACAGTATCCTACATTTTATTTGCTCTCTGGGTTCAGCATCAGTTTTATTTTTTGAGGGCTAGCAGGGAAAGTATAGGAGGAAAAGTGCCCTGTTAAAAATGTAGTGCGAATTGAGAGACTATCCGTAACTCGGAATTGGTGCGGTTTTTTTTTAAAAACATAATAAAATGTGAATCGGATGATACCCGCGCACACGAACATCAATGCCTGAATAATGCAATTGAGAGTAGTAGGTAAGCGCAGATCACTCGCATGCTTCTCACTGGAACAAGAACTGGAAAAGAATGCTTCTGTAAATTACCCTTTTCCTATTCCCGAGTAATGGAAAAGCGAGAATAAAGGTGGCTGCAACATTACTCACTTTCGTGTACTTGCCAAAAACTCACCAGCACATAATATATCACACTAGAAAATGCGTCCGTCAGAATGACGGGAGCAGACATGCACACCTTTTATGAATGCTAAGTTTATAGTTTCGGTTCACCTTTCCAGAAACGTGAAGAAAACCTTTTTTTCATCATATTTGGCACCGTGAGTGACCATTTCCGTAGGACCAGCAGATACAAAATTTTCAAGATCATATATATTATTTTATATTGCGCATCCACAGGTGAAGCGGGATGAGATTAATTTATCTTTGTAGCCGCTCTCATGAACTCATGATCTGCACAAACTTTTGAAAGTGTGTCATACATAGATAGATGAGTAAAGCACATACATCATTTACACAAAAATATCATTTCTCCAGCTTTCACCCAGCCCTGCTTTCCACGCTTCCACTTTGTGTCCTTCAAGGAAAATCAAGTGAAACAGATCCGCGTTACTCATGTACATAAGAAATGATTCGATTTAAGATGGATGGGGGATCCTGTTCTTGTGTGATGTGAAATAAAAACAGGATTAAGAGAGTATGTAAATTTTTGGGGATATAAAAGTGGAGCAAAACGGAGAAAGGTACAAGGACGAACTATGTTGACTATCTCCAGCTCAGATGTATTCCTGTATGAAGAAATCAGATTTTATGGAGCCACCGTACTTCATTTTTGGGGCGACGCGACATTGAGACAGAACTGGAGAAAGCGATTCTTTTCTCAAGTAAGTAAAAAATGGAAATCTTTCTATGGTGCAGCCACTGCAAGCACCACCTTTTCCTGGTGGTTCGTTAAAAGAAATCAACCAAAATTTTGCTGACAAGAGACTAATAAATCCTGTAAAAGTTAATGCATAATGTTTGATTTTCAGCAGCCACCAACCATGCATACCAAGCCAAACCATCATCCCCAACCTCTGTTTTACCCCAGGTAATATGTGCATGTGTTTGATACTGGCACACACAATGTTGTTAATCTTTGGCCTTGGAGGAGATGAATGACGAGAAAATATGGAATCACAGCAGAGACGATATATGTATGTGAGCGAGCGAACCATTATGTACTCACCGTGACACTTGCCGTAAAAAATTGGGAAAATATATCCATTAAATTGTAAATAGGTAACTGCACCATGCGTGAATTTTACCGTGCCTTGAGTAAATTCAAATAGCTTTGTCTTGCTGAGTGTAAAAGCCAGAAATGTATCCGAGATACTCTGCATTTTATCGTTTAACTAGGTACACGCACGAAAAGTAGCAGTCTACATTGAAAAGTATCCGGGTAGTGGGTACTCACGATTTTTAAGTGTGACGACGACATCTGCACACTTGGTTGCCCGGGCCTTTTACCATTATTTTTTAGCATTGAACATGGTTCGATGATACATTACGCTTTCCCTGTGCGTGTCCGTATGTCTTTCGGCACATTAGTTAAACATAGCGAAAAGGTATATTTGACATACTGTTTCCCTACAATCGTACAACATTGGACTCGACAATTTTTTAATTTGTGGAGATTGTGTTCACCAGTTAGTTTTTGAGCTTTAATGGATTTTGAAAGAGGTTTCAAAATGAGTGTGGAAAATGATTTTAGTTATTTGCAAACGAATGTGTGTGTGTGTGTTTAAGTCAACGCTGCAATACTCCACTTCTAGTTTTACTTGGTTTATTATTATTTGGTTCATGAGCAACCAGAACAAAAATACCCATTTTCTCCTCGATCCTCGATTCTTTTTCAATCGTGCATTACTAAAGCGTTTTAGTTAGATGAAATCCAACATGAAAATGCATACAAAAGTAAAAAGACGATTTATGATGATAGCGGTCTGGGATCCATTCTTCTTCTCTTGGTTTTTTACTTGGATTCGGGTGTTTCTCTTCTACTCTCATATATAAAGTGATAGTGCGCGTATACGCGATGATATTATGTGTTTTTTTATTTTCTACTGCAATCACATTTATGAGATGCTTTCTGGTGTACATAGCATAACGTGCATGTGAAAAATGTGCTGAGAAGGAAACATTACGACATTACGGCTCACACCTAGTTTTTTTTTCGATTTTGCAAAAAATGAAACGTATACATATTGAGTGAGTAGCCTTTTCCGTTTCATTCCAGTTCCTTGCTTTTTCCTTTGTTAGAGACCTTGTTCTCATAGTGCAAACGACTCCATGAGATAATTCCAAAGAACAGAGATTGGTTGCAGAATCAAACCTTGTTTCTTCGAACGTTCTACTTTCGAAAAGAAATGACGAAATGAATTTGAGTCTGAAATGTGTACAGTCAACTTTCACAAACTGTCCGAGTTTTTAACCAGGATTTTCTCACCAGCCAAAAAAATATGCTTTATGGTAAATATTAGAGAAAGTCGAATGTATTTCCGGACGGAGCATGCAATCATTTTGTGGCCTCATTTGGACCGTATTCAACAAATATTGACTTGACATGAACACCTATTTTGCCTTTGTCAAACAGAAAGTGCTCTTTGTTGTCCCTTCGCTTCTGAAACTTCTTTACTTCCGCATTCCACATTTTCCGCAATAATAACAAGGAAACAAATGCTCGTACACAAATTTCACCTGTCAAATCAGTAATCCTGCAGAGATCCTCCACCATTGAGTCCACATTTTTAGACTCGTTATGATTGTCACAGCCAGTAAAATTTTCAATACAGCCCCACGCGCACACCAAAACCATCTCATTTTATGGTAATGCTTGCTAGCTACTGTATATTTCCAGGAGCTTCTTCATGATTCACATATTAAGCAAGGGAACTGGTTTTTAACTTCACGTGAAAACTATCCTGTTTAGAAATACTTACACGAACGAAGACACAAAAGCAATAGTTTGCTCATGTACATATATATGTCTTTACATTAATGTTTCTCAATGTGACAAGCTAAAGTCGGTAAGGAAAATACAGCTTCCCCAACTGACTGCCAGCGATTCCTTTATTATTAAATGTTCACGTCTGCAATAAAGTGTGTCAAACTTCCTTGCTAAAATGACTAAGGAAGATTGAAGGGAGTACAATCCGCTCCTGTCAACTTAGAACCAGACGTGAGCCAGCGCGCTCAGGTGCTGTATTTTATGGCAAACTTTGCTATAGTTAATTAGCATTTGTAATGATAAGAGAAATACCAGAAATAAAGATATCCAGATGGGATTTTTCATATTCCATTCTAGTATTAGCAGTAATTGTTTGCTTGTGGAGCAGACAGATCAACAATATAATGGCACCAGTAAATCTACCCTCACATATGATTAAGCTCACTACGTATTTACTTGATTCTTCTCCGATTTTGCGTAATTACTTGGGCATTATACAGTTTGAGAGAAATATCAAACTTTTGTGTCCACATCGGATGATCAGCCAGCGCTCGTCTGATACACAGAAGGTAATCTGCCCAACTGACAATTAGAAATATGGCAGTATCCGACAAGACAAGGTTTCTGTGAATAATTTGTTGAAGTATATGTACAATGTGTCAGACTCCGACATGCTTGCCTTTTTACGTAGGTCAGTAGTCAGTATTTTAGTTGGTTTGGTTTCGTGGGCACAAACTATTTATAAATTTCTTTACAAATATTATGTGTATATCGTTGACTCAGACTTTAAACAACGTTAGCGTCAAGACACATGGTACAGTGGAATCTCTGACAAGTTTGTATTTTTCAGCATTTACAGCCAGGCTAAAGGTCTCAAAATTAATGAAACATTAGAACATTAAATTCAACTCCTTTCCCCACTATCTATTTCATTTTCTACTTTACGTGATCCAGACCAATGCAGTGCAGTACATGTGTTCACAACTTTTCATCGCAGCAAACTTTTGGATCTTTTGTAAAACTTCGAACATATTGTCGAACATTTCATTGCATTGCATTGAGAATTATTTTGCGTGTTCATGTCCGATTCCTAGTGTCATAGTATGCACTATGCACGTCCAGCCAACTGCATATCGCATCATTCGCAACCTTCCCAAAAGTAGCTTACGTACGTACATGCCTATTTTCACTCCATCCTACTGCTGCGTACTTTTGTACTTTCTCTTGATTAATTTTATTGCTAAATGCTTTCAGCTTTCAGCATTCTTATCTTACTACGTCGTATGTAACGTACACAAAGTTTATTGGAATTAGGTGTGTGGGTTTAATATAGCCAAAATTAGGAAAAATAAAGAAAAATGCTGCCTACACTTGATTTATGCCATGTAAGAACAGGATTGTCGGTCGAGTCTTTTATGATCCAGATTCATAAAAGAGAAAAATTAACATTTATCCTCCACAAAAGAATAGTCCTTTGTTTTTTTAATCCTTAAATCACTTGCATTCTTTTCTCGGTGGAAAATGGGCTAACAATTCCGTTATGTTGAAAGTAGTAAGACAAAGAATGCATGCAATTTTCTTAACAGTAATGAATTTCTAAGTAATTTACATGCGTCAACCAATCAAAAGGATGTAGTCAAAGGCGTTCCTTCATTATTACACAAGCAACAGCAACTCCAGTCTTTGAAGTCATGAAATCTTTAATGTTTGTTTTCTTCGAAATCCAGAAAAGAGTTTACGAACATGCGTCACACATGGCGCTTATTACGCAATACTGACATTACCTGAGAATCGGAAGGTAGTCACGAATTCAAAAAATAATGAAATTGCCGCTTACACAAGCTACCAGTACCGAGAATTTATAAAACTCCCGCCATTAAAATTCCCACAGTGATCCATTTTTCTCTCACAACGACAATTGGATTTTGAAGCAAGGGAAATTCATCTAGAAACTGATTCCATCGTTTGAGAGAGCAGTTTCAGACTCACAATCATGATGGTGCTGCATAAACAGATAAGGATAACTCTCAAACCTTTCAAAATGCAGATCCGCGTAAAATTAATAAAAGCGAAGCAAAAGACACTGTTTGTGATATGCACCTGTGGTTTTTTAGGTGGGGAGTGTGGTCGCTGCTTCAATATTATGGCGACACTTTGCCTGAACTAACGCAAAATTAAACGGCGGAGTCATCATGAATTTTACTCATGCCCGACATCGTCATCAACAAACAAAGCGACATATTGGCCACCTCATTACGCTGATGAGCTTTCCTTTTCATCTTGATTATGATGATGACAGCAGAAATCTCCTACCTAATGATAATCACGATCATGACGATGATTATAACGACGTTGTCCTCTTTGGAAATATTCTCATTCATATTAAATTATTATGAATGCGCATTTCACAAATAAAAGCAGCTGTGCAAGCAAAAAAGGACGAGTTATATGCTCCGGTTGTGTAGTAGACACCCGCGCGCGTTCTTTCCTTCCATCTTGTGACCCAGCTAGCCCAGAGAGCCATCTGTGCCACAAGAGTTTCTCCTGTCGATCGACTTTCCCTTTCACTAGAAATATTTATTGCGTCAACTATTTACCATGGACTGAGTAGTGGAACTGTTCAGAGGCAGTTGGATCAGAAGAAGGAAACTCAAAGGGAACAACTAGGGGCACAATTTTATAAGCTTTGTTTATTGCAGAAAACTTTTCGTCGCAATGTTAAATTTTATTTTATTTACAGGGGGAGTGAGACCATACTTTGGCACAATTTTCAGTCGCACGTTGAGTTGAGACTATAAAATTAATGATTATTGCTACTTTATGATTATTATTACGATGACGAGCGTTGGGGGCTGGAGTAGTAGCCGGGAAAAAATATTTTAAACTTCCGTTACGTACTGTGTTAGTATTACGTCTCTTGAGTTAGAGCGATAGCCCTGCTTTTACCTATAATTGAGCTCATTTCTTACTTTTCCTGCTCCACTTTGCGGAAGCTAAAAAGGCTAGTAAAGACTGGTGAAAGTCCGAAAAACTCGACAAGACGAAATAAAGGAGTGACCGATAGAAGTGGCACTGTCGGAAAAAAGGTGGCATCTGCAAAGTGTTATATTTTTTATAGGGAA
>JAHZNF010001250.1:0-14898 GCA_027744215.1 Troglopedetes dispersus
GCTTGACTAAGTTATTTTGCAAACCTGTTACAGGAAGCCTAACCAAACATGTATGCATGTAATGGTTTTTGCATGTCAACTTAGCATCACTTTGTAGGAAGGAAATTGGATTTTAGATCATTCAAGTGTAACGTTGATCATGATGAATGCGTACTTTGCTGTTCCTTGTAAACTTCATTAAATTTGGTTTGACCAAAATTGGAGGGGCCAGAGTACAGAAGGTTCGTTCCATTTAAATTGAATCTACTTAAATCCAGCTTGAACATATCTCAAAGACATACAGAAGTTCACATCGTTTACCAAATTATCGTAGATGACTAGACATTTACACAGGTAAATATTTTTGCTCAATCTAGCCCATCGAGTAACCTGAACATAATCAGCTACATATCCGCTTGTGTAAATGTATAGTCACGCGAAATAAAAGAAAAACAATTTTCAAAAGTAGGTATAAAGCATTTATATGCTCAGCGAAAACGAGAAAGTATCCGTGTCTTCTTTAATGTCAGTTTTTGGTCTTAATAAGGCAAGACAACTTCCAATTTTCGAGTATTGCTCACCGTGAGAATCTTGTCCGAATTTTCCCATCATTTCTCTTAAATTTCTCTGAGCCGTCTCCATCCATTTTTTTACGTGTGTGTGTGTTTGTGCGAGGAAAGCCTCGCATTAAAGCATCTCATCGTTAAACTGCACGTTTGAAGAGAACTCTACATTCATTTGCTTCCCCTTTTGGAAAGCAGTGAACCGTCTGGTGTGGTCGTGCATCCTTGCAATTTGGGATGGAAAACCATAAAAGTCACATTATAAAAGACAATAAAAATATCTGTTATAGAAAAGTACACGGATCCCAGTCCTCCATTAATAACAGGGATGAGAAAGAAGCGATGGTGGGCGAGGTACTAAAAAGCAAAAAACAATGACATCTTAAAATCCAAGACAGAAACTCGTGTAAATTACAGCATGTACAAAATGTCAGAACCACGACACATTATGGAATTATGAATAGGTATTCTACGTAGGATCACGTATTTAAATCTGCATAAGCCTGTGAATCACAGAGGATATGCAAAAGTAAAATTTAGTCTTGCGGTTGCAATTATCAAATGGATGAGTGCTGCTTTGCTTGAAGTTATGAATAAGATTAGGTCTATGCTCTTCAAAAAAGAGCATTGAGGTTTTCGTGAGTTTTAGAAGAAATACATAAATGCACATGCAATTTTCCGAAAACAAGATCTCAACTTTGGTTAAAATCACCTGCCTCCACTCGTATTTATTGTTAGATCTGGTACGTATTGGCAGTGTACATATCTTTATTAGCTAGTGAAGACAGCATGACAATAACTTAATTTTCAATCATTAAAGTTGGACATTTAACATTCATATATCTGACGGCTCCATAACCCAGGCAGGAATCGATTATTCTACAAATGTAGGTACCTACAATTAGCCCTGGAAAGGGATAAAAGACCTAATGATTATATTAATGATTTTCACGTTTTTGTTCGACCTACCGAACCTGATCGAACCAGGAAAGATTAGGGATGCCCGAATCGCATCCTGATGATGATGACCAAAGATATGTAATTTTTGTCGGAAGTCAAAGTCAAGGTATAAGTGAATCCCGAAAAGCAACATTATGCTATGCTAAGTGTGATCGCCGACCACGGGTGGATTTCCGTAAGTATTTAAATGCTTCGGCTAATAAGTAATAAATACCTACCAGTTTCTTATTCCTCTTCTCATCAACCTCTTCTGAGTGATGAATTATAATATCATATTACTCTTTTCTGTATCACAACAGCGGCCGCTCTAAACTCGTTATACCAGCAATACACAATATTGAAGTTAGATTGAAGCAAATAGTTTTTCAGATTTATTGAGCTGAACTGATGGAATTAATTATTATTAGCAATTTGGGTACACACATGATGTTTCGTTTTTATAATTGTCTTCAAGTTAACCTGTGAATGCGCTGCTGACGAGATTCACTGGACTCGCTGGCTTGAACATTTGACTCACAGCAGTTTGGGCTTGTGAGATAAGAGGAGTCAAAGTCTCCATTGGAACTTGGGCAAGGTTAGCTGCATTTTCAATGATGGCGTTAAGATGTTCCTGGCCCTTCTGAATTCCACTTTGAAGGGTAGTTCCCATTCCAGCAGCTGTCATCATTCCGCTGGCCATTTGAAGTGGGGATGGTAGATGAGGTCCCAGTGGCGTCTGAGAGAGGGCAGAATGAAGAGATGTCATCGAGTTCAACACTTCCCCCATATTCATGTTTGAGAAGGGAAGGGCTGGAAGAGCCGGCATTTGAGGAAGGGTTGGAAGAGCTGGCATTTCAGGAAGGGAAGGCATTTGTGGAAGATTTGGGAGGGAAGGCATTTGTGGAAGATTTGGGAGGGAAGGCATTTGTGGAAGATTTGGAAGAGAAGGCATTTGTGGAAGATTTGGAAGAGAAGGTATTTCTGGAAGATTTGGTAGAGCCGGCAATTGAGGCAGATTTGGAAGAGAAGGCATTTCTGGAAGATTTGGTAGAGCCGGCAATTGAGGCAGATTTGGAAGAGAAGGCATTTGTGGAAGACTTGGAAGAGTTGGCAATTGAGGAAGACTTGGAAGAGTTGGCAATTGAGGAAGACTTGGAAGAGTTGGGAGCGATGGTAAGGTTGGTACTGAAGGCAATGAGGGCCTTGGTAAAGATGGGAAAAACGACGATGGTCGTGGGAACTGCGGGCTGGCCTGAAATAGCACAGAGTAGTTCGTACAAATCAATTATCAAGTCTTTAGCAATAAAAAGTGAATACTACGTTCAGGGGTAGAATTTTTTTGTGTAATGTTACCTGAACGGACAAAGCCAGGGCAAATACCACAAGGAGTACAGCCTTCATCTTGATTCGAGTTATTTTCACAAAGTTTCTGGAAATTGAAAGTTGTAGAGAAAGTTGCTGCCACTTTCCGGTGGAAGAAGAGTCTGCAGAACTGTATGATCCTAACCTCCAACAACCTAGCTTTTATATGTCCAACAATTTGGTTCATCATATTCTGGCAATGTTCATTTTTAATGATTTCCGTAATAATTTATGCGCGCATTTGGTAACTGAAATAGATTTTCTAATTTCACGTATGGTACATTTGAGCTTCTTGTGCTGACGTGTTCCAGGTTTGTATCTTTGTATTGACATAAAACGTCATTTTAAATTAAAAATCACGTCAATGGTAAGACGTACAGGCTCCATTTTTCGTCGGAAGCCGCTGAAATTATTGAACATGTGATATAACAATGACAGAAATTGTCCTACACACCTGAATAGTGCCGATCAAGTGTTGAGAAGATATTCACGGCAGCTGCTCCTGTCAGGACTGATTTCCAAAAATAATGGTCATGTTATCCAGGATGATTTTATTTTCATGATAATCGACTTTATTTCATTCAATATCCCGCATTGAACCAGAATTTCTTGTCGCGCCACGACATTTGCACTTGTATGCTAAGTGGCTAATTCATGAGCATTTCATTACAGCAAAATATACATCAATAGCGTCTTTGTCATTGTCACTTTATTAAACTGCGTACGATTTGTAATTTATTTTAAATTTTTTAAATAAAAACATTAGATTACGTGAATCCGTACGAATATTTTGCACAGTGCCCCATTTCATTTCACATCCATGCATTCTTCTGGAACATCAAATCTACAACAATGTACTCTCTCACATATCTAAAAAGGAGCGTGGTGTATTGTTAAATTAATAAATGCATGGCTCATCGCTTATATTTATTATTAATTTAAGTTTAGCAAGCAGATTTGAAAAGAAATACATAATACGCGCGATTGAAAATGGTAAAGTGTTGAAGGACAAGAGATTTAAACAACTTGCATAAAATTTAGCAAAAGCGTGTTCTTCAAGACATTAAAATACTAGACACATCACGTAACTTTCAAAATTCCTATTTTACATATCCCAAACATCTTCAAGCGATACCATTTTAACAGTAAAAGTACAATTTTATGTAGTTCAAGCTGCTTTGTATTCACATTCCTCTAATAAACTGGACCGAAACCAAACTTTTTAAAATAGTTTTCTTGCCGAGCGTTAAGAAGTTGAAAGTGTAGAGCAAGCACTTAGGAATCGCAGAGGACAGCTACGACTACACTTAACTCGCGCCTCTCTAGAATGACCTTTGTACAAGTAAAATATGCTTTATATTTACATGGTGGCTTTCCCACCTGCATGACATCTAACACTTGTAGTAATAACCTTATAATTCTAAGTTATGCGTGTAAACGTCAGTTTTATTTCTAATCTTGTCTGCTTTCGTTTCTCGATCTCCTGTTATGAGTATGCACATGAGCATCACCTAAAGTCACTAAATCCATCGTTGGTATAAGTTTAGCAAAAGTTTTTTTATTCACAAAAATTCTGCAGCGAGTAAATAATATTATGCTGATTGTTACCTCATTTAGGCTTGCTTTTTTAGTGTAGTTTTATTTTGGCCGACGGCAGGACCGGCAGGAGGTTATGGAATATCGTGGTACAAGCGAGAACTTGATAATCACGAATATCACGTCATTTTTACAATGGCTTTCGTAGGTCTTCCTTGAATTCGACCACATTTTCATATTTCTCGTACAATCGCCATAAAGTCATGGTTCACCTTTCTCCTCTTCCACATAAATTCCTTTCGTGTTGTAATTATGTGAGTGAGCAACACTTATTTTGAAAATCGAGATTCTAGAACAGAGTTCGGGTTTTGCAATTCCTTTCTCATCCTATCGCATTGTTAATAGGAGATTACCCAAGTTAGTTTCTCTGGTCATTGCGAAGAGTTCCAATGTGATTGCAATGAAATATCAGTTTTCAGTTTTGAGCGATACTGTTCAGTTAGAATGTGTCAACCCTCATTGCTCCTCCATTTACAGCAAAAAGCTTATTGTCGATGAAAGTAAACGCTACACGAATGCGAAAATATCCACAATGTAGATTTTTTGAAACTCCTTCGCTCGGAAACAATTCTTCAACTGATTACAAAGTATTAACCGTCGGTCGTATTTTAAGTTGCGTACAACGATTACTCATAATAAGTATTTATTATTTATATTCTTATTTCTCGAACACATGCAGAGCAGGCATGACATAATGGCGTGCTTAATGATGAATGCGCACCACTCTTTAGCGACCCACCTGTTGATGCGATATTCTTACATGAGAGAGGAATGGAAAATACAAATACATACTTGCATTGTCGTGTACAACATTTGCATAATATATTTTATCGTCGCATTCTTCATCAAACCAAACTTCTAGTTGTGAGAAGATGATTTTAATTTGAGGCTATAATAAATGAATAATTATAACAATGTTTTTGCGGCGGTATTGTACTGAATGGCTTGTTATGGAAAGTAACCAGCACGCAAAGTACACAACGGACAAAATGTTTTTTACTTGACGCATCTTGCGCCATCGTAGCTCACCTCATTTGACTAGTAATTGTGGTAACTGGGATTTCACTTGTCGTGAATTAAATTCAACGTGCATTACAAAACCAAATAGTTAACGAACTTCTTCAACAAATCAAATCATGAAAGGGAAACGGATGAAATAAAACTGTCATCATGGAGGAAGGTAATAAAACCCTCGGACACCTGCACGCAGTGGAGAGCTCACCAGCAAATGTTCGTGCAAAACTTGTAAGATATACTGCAGTACTGACAGTAATTATATATGCACAAACTTTTGGTGGCTTTTTGTCGTTTAGTTTTCATTCTGCTGCAGGTTTCTTTAAAAAGTAGTGTAGGAATATTTATACGTGGAGAAGAGGCGTAGTATGTAGCCGGATCATGAGTTCAAATTTAAAATTCTGCCTAGAATCAGGCGAATAGATTTTGATTAATGCCTAAAACTAGTAGCAATATTCTTTCTCTTCTGAATTAGCTTTATGCGAAATTTTTCAAAATTTAGGATTAAAAATACAACAGGATCTTAGTATGTATTTATAGTGCATCTAGGATAATCGAATATAGGAATACATTTTTAAAAAATCCAGACTTGGACGCAGCTTTTAAAGCCGATTTTGCAACGAGAAAATTTCATTAGCTTTATCGTGTTCCACTTGCTCAAGAATTCTGAATTTTGAACTAGTACATATATATGAACCGTATTTTAAGGAAATATATATGAATTTGTATACATAATTTCCTTGTGAATAAGCTTATTGAACCGCAAGCTTAGCCTCACTTACTGTGTACAGTAAAATTTCAAAATGTTTTCTGGCCATGAGCACCGCACACATAGGTGGACGGGACGAAGACGCAGGCGCATTCTACCTTTTTTCAAACTACAACTAACTCATTGTCAGTTTCACTCTTGATTTCCTTCCCCCTTCGCTTGCATCTGCATCCCTTTTCGCCCTTCTGCGTAGTGTTACGTAAGCGAAGCGCATTCTACGCTTAAACAATTAATGTAATGAGCCTACTTGCCTTATTCCGATGTGTCCGTGTAATCTGTTGGTAGAGCTCCTCCTGATCTTCTTTTTTTTGCTACAAGCATGATGGGAAAGGAAGCGGATACAGGTGGATTATTCCCACTGCAGTCAAAAAAGAGAGAAATAAAACAGAAGCAGACTAGAATAAGAAAGAGGCATCAGACAACAAAAAGAGACGAAAAACGTCTTAAAATCTATTGTGTTCGTTATGTCGGTTCTGTATGGTACAATTATGATTATCATCATTATCATCATCATCATCTCCATCATTACAGGAGACGAACCAAGACGAAAAAAATCTCTCGGATAAAAATCGGTAAACCATGGCATGGCCGCACCATACAACATTTATCGACATAAGAGTAGATCAAACTTGGCAAACAATGAAATTTTTTTTACAGGAAAAGACGTTATCCCCCTCGCTCTCTTCTTTTCGGTTCGTTGTTCGTACAATTTGTATCTTTGATAAACTATATACCTAATAGGATAAATAATTTAACTCATTTGGTCTTTCGTACTTTACCAAATCTGTTTAAGACTAAAAAAGTTTAAAACCCTCCATATTTTTCACCGTTCTCATCAAATGTGATTGTTCTGCCTTTCATGTTTTCGCGTTTTACAAAGTCCACTTAATTTTTTTCGCGATTTACTTTGGTATTTTTTCGTTTGTTTTTTAAACCAAATCCCTCCTTCCATTCATCGGTGCAAGCAATCAAAAAAAATTCGTATGAGCTTGGATGCGTTTTCATCTGAAAATTGCTGGTAATAATGCGGAATTTTTTTTCATTGAGAACGTACTCTCTGACTTATTTTACACGGGGAAGAAGGTAAAAAAAATTGGAGTACGTCGGATTTTGTCCGTTCGCATGTTTAAGTGACGAGTATCCGAGAGGCACAAAAAATGTTAAAAGGATTTGAGCCAATTTTTTTTCGCTTTTTCTTATTTTGTTGCTGCTTGCTCACTACCTTCTAACAATGTAATATGCTTTCTTTTTCCTTTCTTATTCAATTGCGAGGACGATGATGATGATGAGGCTTATTATTACTGCAAGACTGTTGTTGATCCGTTGTTATTTTGCTACACTCCGTGTGATTACCGTGTGTATGTTTGTACAAAAGGATTAAAAAAGAAGCATTGTGTGCTCTTCCACAACTAATAGTAATATAATATGTCATGTATACTATGGTATAAAACTTAGTTTAATATGTACTTACACATGTTCATATTTTATTAGAGAACAATGTACCCTCTGGATTCTCTTTCCCTTTGACAAGCTCAAGTCGTCATGTTTTATGACCATGAATGGATTTTTTTACATGGATGCTTTTCTATTTAAATTATAGAGGATATTTCTTCTCAAAAAGTCTTTTTTAAATTGTATCCTATAATACTCGTATTAAAGAGAGGAGATGAAAATTCTTAGGCCTAGACTTTATTTCCTCTTGGTTGCAGAGTTCGGAATGACCGATTCGAATCTTTTTTTTCCTAGAGAAAAATTATTATGCTATCATCGGGTGCATAGTGTACAAACAATTTTTCACGGCTGATAGATATGAATTCTTATAGTTGTATCAAGTGATGCTTCAACAACATCTTTAATTCATTCCATTTTTTTCATGGTTCGACTAACAGAATCTTCTTAAATTTTCTTTGTATACACTAAACTTCAACTTTGATTACATTTATTTACTTTGTAGATTTTTTTGCGTGCAGACTGTGCATAATGTGCACATTTAAAGCTCCACGTTTCCACATGAGTCTTTAATAAAAAGTCACCGAATCCTAAGAAAATCTGACAGGGGAAGAAGGAACTGGTAATTTAAACTCCATCATTGTAATAATAATAATAATGCTCACATGCAAAAATAATGGATACAAGGGCATAGATAAGAGTTTCTGAACATGTTATAAAGTTTTAAACGAGAGAAATGGGCACGTGGAAATCCTGTCCTGAGCACACGACAACTTACACACGAATCCACAGAAAAAAAGTAGCCAGTAAAAAACTAACAACCGCCTGAACAACATAACAATAATCCAAGCAGGTGAATCCGGTCGTTTTTTTGGTTGTCGGCTCTCGTCTTTTAAGGCATTTTCTTCTTATAGCTCCACCACTTGATGAGTTGTAGCTTCTTGTTATTTTATTTGAATGAATTGAATATCCTGTGTGTAAGTTTGACATGATGATACCAGTGCTGATTACCTTTGTAAGTATGTCTTTCCATACATTGAGTCAAGCCACATGATGTTATATCACATTCAATCTTACTACCTTCATCAAAGTTGAGTTTGGGTAATAATAATCACTGGCTCGAGCCAAAACAATAAATAGTTGTATACATTGAAAATGGCTGTGGGGCGAAGAAAGAAGCTCCCTTCTTTTTTTAATGCATCTTACATGCCTTCTTAATTCTTATCAAGTTTTCTTTTTTATCCCTACGTTTGCAGACCGCATCCTACCATCCATACGCTTTAAAGTTTTAAGTAACTTAATAAGAGTAATAATCATAATAATAATAATAGATCTAATGATTTTTTTTGTAAAATGTACTTTCAGTTTGGTAATGCTTGGCTGACTCAAGTAGTTGGCATGATATGATTACAAGCCATGCGTTTCGTAAAAAACGACAGGAAAGGAAGCCCTTTTTACGGAGAGGCAGGCAGAAAGTAAGCGTGCGTGTTCAATGTTAGATTTCAGAAAAAGGATTCAGATGGATTGTGGAGTAACAATTTTTTAAGAACTGCGCTGATCATACCTTACATATGGCTTGCATATGCTTCTTCCTGTCTGCCCAGGCTTATTTACTGAAGCAAGGAAACAGAAATGTGAGGCAGCAACCCCATAATATTCACTGTATTCCATCATTTTTTGGGGGTAAAGCAAAAATGTGTTTCGTCTTTTTAAAATTCTTCCATGTTTGCCTCTTTCATTTTTTAAAGCTTTCCTCTTCCTATTCACTTTAATTGGGATTATTATGTGAGGCAGGGTGGCTCGCAAGAGAAACTTGGTATTTTACTGTTCGACAGTCTTTTGGTAAAAAAAATGCCTTTTCCCTTTTGTTCTTGCTGGGAGGCAAACTAAAACAAACCTGTCGGTCGGTCAGTATCGTTTAGAAGGTGAAGTAGTGAACCATCGGTCGATCACGGGAAAAATATTTTAAGAAACAACATTTCGACCCAACCACACTGGCCAAAAAAGAGTTTATGTACTGGTTTCTTAGTGTCGTGTTGGTTTAATATTCATTTTTAAAAATTGGTTAATATTTTACTTCTGTTCGGTGAAATCGTGCGGGTTACATTTGAAGCAGGATATCTTCATTAAGATTTTGTCAACCGTTTGGTTTCATGCAAATCATGCATGATCGTGTTCCTAGTACAAAAGGCTAAATTTAGGAATAAGCATGTCTTTAAGTTTAATCGAATAAAAATGTGGTAAAGTGTCAATTGTCATTTTTGTCAAATTCTTGTAACTCACATTTCAAAAAGTTTTTCAACCTCAAGTGAAAATTATACATTCTTATTAAGTATTGATTTCAACGTTGTAGGTGTAAATAGACTCGTGTGACTTAACACTCTGCTGTCTTCAAAGTTTTTTTTCGTGTGTGTGCATTTTTTTGTTAATTTTCAGCATGATTACGGCACATAGCCAGTACGCACCACATTGAGATTCTCCACGACTTTGTTGACAGCTCAGCAGCAGTCCTTATCTAATACACAAGAGAAAAGAAGAAGAGCCGATGTGTGAACTTCTCCTCTCCTCTTCCTTTCCTTTTCCTTCTCTTCTTTCTCAGAGTGGAGGAGAAGAAGGACGGCGACAAAGTTATCAAGTGTTGAAAAAGCCAGTGTGTGTGCTCCTCTCCTGTCTCCCTCATATTATATATTTTTTTTGACAAAGTACATTAGTGATGTTGACTGACATCCATGCACAAGGTATTAAATGTAGAAGAGATTCATCATCATCATCCTCTTCGTCCAACATTTAAACGTTATTACACCGCCATGTTGACTTTACTCAACGAGCTAGGCGGTAGACAAGAAGCCATGACAAAAAATATGCACGACACGTCTTCTGTCAGAGTCGGACTCTCTAAAAGTGATATTTTCATACTTTATTCGGTGTAAAAAAGGTGTTCTACCTGTGACTGATGATGATGGTAAATGTAATCCTTTTGTCGTCTTTTTAAAGTTCATGTGTGTACGTAATGCCATCATCATCATTTTTATAGCAGCACACATCACTGCCTTCTTTTATCTTAAGTATTTTGAAAAAATACACATCATAGTAAATTACCATCTAATTTCCTCTTTTTTTTACCTGTTTCTTAAAAACGCATACTGTACCGATTATTATATCAGTTGTGATCTGGTGGTACTGAGGAGGACGTCGTAGTCGTCATCATCAGTTGTTCTTGTGTACAAAAACATCAACAACTGTGAATGTAGAAAAAATTCATACGTATAATCATCAGGAGCAGAAGCTTATACAACCTCAAAAACATCATTTTTTCTTCAAGTCTAGTGGAAACCCTCCTGTCGTGACAGTGATGTGATATGATGTGCAATACACATATACTTGTAGAAGAGAGAGAGAGGGAGAGAAGGTTGTAAAAAATGATAATGTGATTATTGAAGAGACTTTTTTATTAATGCCAACAGCAGGAGTAATAATAATAACAGCATCATCATCATCTTAGAAAACACCTAAACTAAACTTACGATAGAATGATGATGATTATTATTATTTACCTGGGCACTATTTCTCCCTTCATGTCAGGCGAATAAGACAAAATAAAAAAACAAGAAGTTGAGAGCAGTTTAGAAAAAGAAAGAGGGAAGACAAAAAAAAAAGAATTTTAGCAAAAAAAAATTTCACGCGCTTGGTCACATCACACAAAAACCTTTTTGTGGCTACTCTCATCAATTTTTTTTCACGACTTTCATTGAGAGTCGGCATCTACTTTTTTAATTTAATTTTTCTCAAAGACGACATAGTTGTTTTTATTGCGGGGAAAAATAATTTCATTCAAAGAAACGATAGACAGATACGTGAAGGAGACGAAGGTGATGGCATTATTGTGATTTTGTTTGTAGAGAGATGTCGTTGGTCTTTGCCAGAGTTACGTTTATGTTCTGCGTTCTGTCTGCTGTAATACATGCTGCTCGATAGCACGTTTTATGTGGTTTCGACTCCGACAGTGAAGAAGGTGTCAGTTTGCAAAGGAGACAAGCAAGAAACACAAGGTGTCGATTCTCCCAGATTTTTGTGGTTTCCTTCGGTGTAAAGAATGTAAAGGTTCACTCTGTGTTGGCGAAAATACTTTCCCATATTCGGCGTGCTCATAAAAGTGACTCCGAACTACGTAGTGATGATGTTGACATCTTAATTTTAATTTACGAGGTTGAATTGTTCACACAACTTATATAGCAATCACATAACTCTTGTGGTTCGAATTTCCCACTTTATAGTTTCGTTAGAAAATCAACATTCTGCGTGAAACATTACGGCATTACACCTGCCTGTCAACCTTAGCCTGTGTGATGGCATCATTGCGGTTGAAAAGGACAACTGTGTTTTAAGCGATTCGTAAAGTTAGAGTTCAGAAAACAGCTCATAGCACACTCTGTCTGTGTGTATGATAATCTGTGATCAAGTGATCACCTACGACGAACTAAGCATCCAGCAACAATGCAAGAACTAGTTCTTGATGTTGCAGAACTGAAAACTAAGTATATATAATGTAGAAAACAGCTCATACCACACTCTGTCTGTGTGTATGATAATCTGTGATCAAGTGATCACCTACGACGAACTAAGCATCCAGCAACAATGCAAGAACTAGTTCTTGATGTTGCAGAACTGAAAAATAAGTATATATAATGTAGTACATTGATTTTAGTATTTCAACGTGGCTCAAATACATGGGACGGGTAATGTTCAGTTAAGATTTTGATTGGGTATGTAATAAGTGTGAGATGGGAAGGAAGGATGACCCCATACCGTGATTTTGTTTCTTGAGGGTTTTTTCATTGAATTAACGTGGATGCATAATTTTATTCTCCGCAGCTCACTCACACGCACACCAGCAACCTTTCCAAATTCTTTTTTATTTCATCTTTCGCAATGTTTTAATTAATACATGATATATGGGATATCAATATTGGCGAGATCTCATTTTTTATGTTTTCGCATCAACAACGGCAATATATCTTGCGGATTAAATATCAGGTCAGACAGGAACACCCCTTTTTTCTGTGAGCACACAGAGAATTCTTAATAATTTGATTGAATTTTTAAATCAATATCTGTATCATATAGGAACATCTAAATATTTTTGAATGAATATTGGATGGGACGAAGGATAGTCGGTTGCTCCGTGCTTGTGGGTCAGTCACGTTTGTTATTCCACAAGCTTCAAGAAGACTTGTGGTTTGTGAGTTGTTGTGAAGTGAGATGATGTTAAGTTGATTATTTGTTGTTTCGCATGTACTTGGCGATATTAGTCTGAATTGAATTTGTGAGTGCAATATCCTTGTGATTTCGATGGGATTCCTGGCTACTGCAATTTACAGAAGAGCGATGCATGAAACTATAAAGTCCGTTATGATATCAATGTACTTTTATTGAACTTTAAATTAAGTTACGTTCTTCCATTCAACCTGTGTCATATATTATTACTTGCATTTTTTTGGAGTAGCACTCCTTCTGGAATCCACCCACTTTCCAAGTTGATCCACTTTCGTCTTACCTAACATTGCAATTGCGTACATAATAAGATCAAATCGAAACAGGTACTTAATTCCGGCAAAAAATGAATTGTCACTTTTACTATAATCAAAAGCCACCACGACATTAGTTACGTAACAAAAAAAGTGTCTTTTTGTAGCATGTTTTTTATTTAATGTATCTTCTGCTTTATCTAACCAGTCAGAATCTACCGGCTGCATATTAATGATGGGGCTGCAGGACAGAGGAGGTACATCATGCCTTGGTAATTCTTTTGTTTTGTCGACATTCTTGAGATGAAATATGTTGCCGTAAAAGTAGAAATGAAGTCAGTAGGAAACTAGCAAAGATAAAGTTAGCGTTGTCGAGTGGTCCAATCAGTATTGACAGCTCTCATGAAAAACTGACTGAAATAAATGCCCTTTCACCATTACTAGCTTGACATTGGTATGTGGTCCGCATCGGCATTCAACCCTATTAAAGAGCTATTCGTTAAGATATCCCATTCTTATTATGGGAGCTCATGCACGCACATCCAACTTGGCTGAATTGTATTGCTGGGCAAGCAATTAAAAAAGTATAATGCGCATTAAGGCAATAACAATATGTAACAATACTTGGACTGAACATTTTACGTGTACGTAACATTAATGCCAGCAGAAAGGTACATAAATATTAGAATGTCCATGAAGTAATAATCATAAAGGAAAGAGAACAGGTGTATAATGATAAATTTTACAAGATATAATATTGTAGAAGGCGACGCAAAGCTCCACATTAGCTAACATTTACATGCATAGGCATTTTTGAAGCGACTTTATGCAAAAACTGCGACATCATAAAGAAAAAATGGCAGAGCAAGATGATGGCTTTTTGTAAAAGCTGATGATGATGATGATGATTATGATGATGGTCAGTTGTAGAAACGTGTTTTTTAGAGCACAAGAAGTAGAAAAGGCCGAGTTGCTAATGAACAACACAATGGTTTAGAACAACTCCACTTTGTCCTTCATCCCCCTAAGTATCTTTGTTGTGCATACGCATATGCATGTTCTCACATTAATATGCAAACATACACATACTTCATTTTCAATACGAAAGTTGATCAAAACGTGAGTAATATCTGATTCGCTTCGTGGCTGTTTATATCACTGCAGGAGAAAGAATGTATTATCAGGTGTAATAAGCATTTAATCGTATCATCACTAACCACATCACACGTCTCATCTTTTATTCCCATTCACTCAACTCGTTTTTTTTAAGTTTTGAGGCATTAGAGTGTGATTTGTCTTCAGTCGTCACTATTCTTTCACTGGAAGATTAGCTTCTAGAGAAAATGAATAGTAAGAATATACACACGGCTTATTATTGTAAAAATTACGATACAGAAATACATTACTGCAAGTGGGGATCATGATGACATCATTTTTGCTGTGTGTTTAATAAGTATATTTGCAATGAAAGGTTTAAATCATTTTAAACCTAGCCACAAACAGTGAAAATTCTTTTTCAATCAACAGTCAACAATTTTATACGATATGCTTATTTTCTCTGAAATGCCACAAACGTGTAATAATGAGGTAGGATGAAAGGAGACCCAGAAAATGCACAAAAGTAAACCGTAACCGCTTACTCATTATTTTATTACCCTATTCTAGATAAAATAAAAGGCAGTTGTTTTTAAGTGGTATTGCA
>JAHZNF010001251.1:0-11371 GCA_027744215.1 Troglopedetes dispersus
AGTACGAATTGCTTTCATTTTTACTTTCTCTTCCTGTTGATTTACATTTTTGAATTCGGAAGAAATAATAATCCTGATATTCTTATTTATTTATTTGTGATATAGGCCACAGATGCTTCGGAAGCGGCAATGGATGCTGTGGAAGAGAAATTAAGAGCCACTGATCGGAACTGAACAAGAGATTATTATTATGGTCTCTTTGGTTCACTTATTAAGCACATACTGTTCTTTCTATAATTGTTTTTTCGTTGGCCAAGTCAAGCTTAGTCCTCATGGAGTTGACGAAAGGAGTGCCGAAGTACTGTAACATACTTACGTGTAGAGAAGGGGTTATCACCTGTAATGCAGAGTTGACTGGTCACACTGTCCGAACATTTATTATTGTTATTAATTAACAGTCATGTTGTTTGAATGTAGGTATTACTATAAACGACTTTAATTTTAATAAGATAAGATTTTGGTTTAAGTTATGTGAAGTATTGATTTTAGGCTTCTAGGGAAAATTACGTTGTTGTAAGCAAATTAGGGAAAGTATTTAAATTTTCAAAACACCAGCAGATTTAAAAGTGCTTAAACTTCCTTTGTAGAATAGATATTGCAGTGGCAGAATTATTAAACCCAAAAAAATCTTTAAATCCATTACGTCAACTGAACAACATCCATGAGGACTAAGTTACTCGTAATCATAATAATTATTACAATATAGCGTTCTTCATGCATTCATGTCGGAATATGGCTAATCATTATTATTATTGTATTGTATGAGTTGTATGTCGTCAATGTTGTGGTGTGTTAAGGAGAACTGAACTTAATATTGAATTTCATATAACATTTTGTCAACATTGGTGATGCTGTAATAACATAATAAAAAGAGTTTCTTATTATTAATTAATTTTCGCACTGTGGTGTTGTAACGCTACCCTTCATTTTTCTGCGTACATGTGTCTTTTAATATTTAGTCAGAGGCGTTGAATAACTAATTATAATACCAGTACTTATTAAATATCACCTTAAATTACTGGTTTTCCATCTAGATAACTTTCGAGGGTAATTAGTATAATCGCTAAGAAAATATCAGTGCTGCAGATTTTAATTATTTTAACGTAAAATTTTAATTGAAACGGTTTTTTAAAACCTTACTATTTGAAATGTTAGAACTAGTGCATATACACAGCTTTTCAACGGTCACACTTTTGATAAAAAGCGTTTAGAAATGAAATTATGACACCCGTATAAACCTTTCAGGCGTGCGTGGGTCATGTGATGATGTTCTCAGACAGTGCAAAACAAAATGCCGAATCGAAGAAGTCTTGGTGCCAGGTGCAATATTAAATCACAAGTAGGGAATTCGCTTCAATTTTTACCTTACTACTAATAACCCAGCATCCATGATATTTTATACACCATATAATCTACACATCCAGTGATACGTTTGTGTGGGATAATGCAATTGTAAAACTACATGACCAATTCCATTTCTTCTCTTATAGTTTATTCTAGATACTTTAAAGATTATCGTGACACGTCGAACATACTGTACAATAATATAATGATCTGGCACCAAGGAAAGCCTTCTGTAGTAAACATAGGTACACGTAATCATGCATACCAAGCACCCATATCCGCAATTATCAAATATGAAGTTCAGCCGAAACAGCATGCAAAGAAAATGGATATTTTCGTACACTCCAAACTTTTCTTGGGGATCCTTCTGCTGATTCGGTGAAAAGGAGCAGGAACAGGAGCGATGGCTTGTGGGAAGACATAGCCTTCCTTCCCAATTCAATACGGCAGTGCGGGCTTAGCTCCGCTTCTGAACGGGCTGTCGGTTTTCTCAGCTCTCCCAGCCAGGAAAGAAACCTGCGTTATATTGGTGCTATCGAGAATTCTCCCGAAATATTCTCTCAATCCCAGGAAAAGTTCCTTGTTCCCTCCGTCACATAGACCAGTGTGGAAAGCAAGTGTGCACAGAAGAGAACGGGTGTTGTATGGTGGTGTGATAGATAATAATAAATGATATAACTATTCTGGTCTTGTCTCCGCTTTTCCGTTGTCGTTCCCTCTATCATACTGGTATGAATCAGTGTGAGTGAGTGTCTGTTCTCTTCGTCCGCACTTGCCTCTCTAAAAAGTAAACTGCTTTTTTGGAAGTGGAAGGAAAAGAGGAAGAAAAGGATTCACCAGGATTCAAGCTGTGTGAGTGTGAAACTCAGTTTTTTTTGTTACTCGTCGTGTGTGTATATTTTTGTTCAACGCTTACTCACAGCGGAAAGAAAAAAATAGATGCTAAATGTAGAGTATATGCAGCATTTTTTCTCCTTTGGATTACCATATCGTCATCGTCAAGAGGAAGCTTTTCGGATTCAGTTGTGATGCCTAAAATATAATTTTTTTGCTTACCGTTAACATATATAGGAGACAATATCATTGGAGTTATTTGGAACACAACAGCGAGCACCTACAAGAGACTGGGACTTCTAGAAAAACGAAGCTTAAAAAATTCAATAGGTTCACTACCAAAAACTTCTTGTATTAGCCCGACACGGTCATCGAACGACTCACAATTCGCCCCTAAACCAACACAGCAGATCAAACAGAAACCTACTACCTTGTTTCAACTTATAATAATAATATTGTCCTAGTCCCCCATTAATCTTGAAGAATCTTGTATTATGTACGTAGGTGCATACCCTACAGTCGTAAGTAACCCCATAGAAGTTTCTTTCATTCATTCTTGATCCGTAGCAAATCTCTGCTGGAAAGAGTTGCATGAACAAAAAGCTACTATTACGTTCACTAGGACGAAGTAAAAAAAATTGATATAATCTCCACAAGACTTAAACAGAGCCAGCGATAACAACTCGGAGCAGGTAACAGGAGGGTCAGAAGTATTATGCAGTTTTTTTTTGCAGACTGTGAGTGAATAAAATCTCAACGCTTGCATGTGTTCTTCTGATGTTATCCCTCTTGACTGAAAACTCTGCAATCTCAACATGCAGAAAGATACAAGGGCAGGATAAAACGGATCTATTGTGAGATATGCATAGTTCCAAGAATTCGTCGAATCTCCTGGAGAAAGTCGGCCACATGGATTTAGGCTTAAAATAGAAAAAAACGTTTACCACGATGCTGAAAATAGCACAAAAGAAGCCGTAATTGTGAGTGAAAATAGAGGTAAATTGCTCAGCATCAGATGAAAATCAATAAAGTTTGTCTATCAAGATTTCATAAGAATAACCAGTGTGGCTACATGGTGAAGTGAAAAGTTTTTTGCACAAGAAAAGTGAAAGTGACTTGCAAAATTAGACAAACAAAGCACTCCTAAAAATGGGGGATACCGAAGGAGGATCGGAACAGGATGACGTTTCATTCCTTCGGACGGTAAGTGTTTTGTTAGATTAATGGTTTCGTAACTTATGAGATGGTCATAGGGAGGTAAATCAGAAAAGACACTCTACATATTGGTCTTGTCAAAATTTTCACTGGAAAACTAATTTTCACTGGAAAACTAATTTTCCAGTATTGTTATAGATTCCAGTGAAGTAGGTTATAGCAGAATTGTCATTTAGGTGATGGTGAAAAGCATGAAGTGAGAAATAGTCTGATCATATGGGTCCTCTGAAAATTGAGACTTTAAAATATACAATCATCAAGATCTAGGAAAAGCAGGAAAAGACGACCTACAGGATCCATAGGTTTAGACGTTTAAAGACACGTTCCATATATTACCCTTCAATCCAACCAAACTGTGTATGTCGACTGCCCAGAAAATAAATATAAAAGTGGTCAATGTATGGCAAGGTTGATAATGATGATAAGGTTGGTTTGATTTAGCAAATACAATATAGAGGTGCACCAAATATACACCTTATATATACCTCCGATAGTTCAAACTCAAACGCTAAATTCGCTTGATAACACATTATGGAAATTCAAACATTGTGCTAAACAGCCAAATCACAACTAAATTTTTTATTGTAAGAATCAAAGAAAGGAGAGTTATTTATATTATTGGTTCCCAGTTCCTTTTGTTCCTTGCCGTGCGATGCGACATTGTAAACTACAGATCATCCTGAATTTTTAATTCGTTTAACCCGAGAAACCATGTTAAACCAGTCAGGTCCTTTCTAACTCCAAACCACCAGTAAGTAAGCCGTAAGTGAGTTCTTTCACGAAATTCCTTGTAGTCCCATCGTTGTACCGGTTATGAAAGCCAAAGCGAAACAAACCCAGAACTTTGCAGATTCTCCTGACTGATGGAATTGGTTTTACGATGTTCATGGCATCACTAAAAATAGTTTAGTACTCAATCTCAATCAATGGCTAGGATTGCTTTGTTTCTTAAGGAATAATATAATAATCCTGAACCAACCCGAAACCTTGATCGATTTCAGAAAAAGGTTTCTTGGAAAACCAATTAATCATTAAAAGCCTTACCCTTTCCAGCTACCATTTGTCTTTAAGCATACATCTAGCATACCTGTATAGCTGTGGTAGAAATACTATGCACCCTTCGTACAATGGTGAGTACTCATTATTTAGAAGGAAGCAGTATTATGAGGTGGTGTGGCAATTGGGAACCTGAGAGTAGGAGAGAAGAATTTGGGATAAGATTTAGCTTCTTGTGGAAAAGCTTTTAAATTGGCTTAAGTTCACTTACTCAGCATATACGTTTTTGGGAAGACAAGAGAAAAAATGAGCTGGAGCATTTCCAAAATGATTCCGGTTTGATTATATATTCAGTATTATTTTAATGTCATTGTCATTGTCACACTCCGTTAAGCATGCATATTATGAAAATGGTAAAATGAACATTTTGTGTTTATCTGCAATACTTTGAAACTTACTACGAACATTCAGTAATTTTTGGTATAGTTTATTTCGTCTACATCCTTTGGAGGGCCTTTGAAATATTTGCTATAATTAAACTTTGACTCACAGCAAAATGACGAAATTGAAATCATCTATCGTAATAATAAGTCCTTAGCTCACTAGTTTGAGCACTAATCAAATATGTATGTATATAACAGTCGTAAGTATAATCTTGAATCTCGTCACGGATTATTCATCAGAGAATCCCACTCAAAGTCAGGCTCAAGCTTGATATTTCTAAATTAGCATTTTGACATACCTGAAATATCTATCTGTTGGCAGTTTACAATTTGCAGTTGCGAGAAGTTAAAATTAAGGAAATTATTCATCAGAAGATCCAAAACAAGGTAACTCCGCATCCCTCAGCCAGCATTCTTTACTTGCAATTTTATAGTCGATATTATGCTGTGTGCGTAGCAAACAATTGCCAAACTTTTTTTCAATTCAATTCACTTTTCCTTCCGAAAATCCGGAGCTGAAGACATGCATTGGACATTGCTGAGCTCTTAACTCTAACACTGGCTGTCTCTTTGTCGTTCCCTGAAGCTCCGACAGTTCTTGATTAAACTATCAAGCTAATATTGTTCTCCTTCCCTTTTGAATCTTAATGTCCAACGTGAACAGCAAGTGACATACGGTAATTAGTAAATCTTTTACTCAGACACACTTTCATGTGACAGGCATATATACAACTTTTTATGAGGAAAAGGAGTTGACTTTTTTAGTATGCAAATTAGCCAAGTTTGTCGAGAAGCCTTTCATGCTCCAACCATTTCCCATTAACTCTACTCTATAGTAATTTTGTGTATTTACCAAGAGTATGAACGTACATTGATATTTTTTGTAAATAATATCAATGTAAATCTTTATCCATATAACTATGACCGTCGAGGAGCAATAGCATAAGCATGACAGCTAAACATGATCGCACATATGTAGCTGCAAAGCCATCATCAGCGAGAAAAAAACTCCAAAAAAATGCGATGTTCCCCATTCCCATTTTCTCTTTACTCGTTGTAGTTTAGCATCCTCGAACTAAAATTCTTTGTTTAAATGTACAGAGGAATCGGACGATAAACTGTTAGAACTGCTGCAAACTTTATAATAAAAAGTCCAACGTAAGAACATCCTCGTAAAAGTCTGCTTGAAAGAACAGTCGATAGCTGCAGCAAACAAGGCTAGACAAACGCTCTTCATCGCATAAAGATTTTAGCTCGAACACAAACCGATTTAACCGGAGACGACGGACAGATTTGCTCTACGGGCTAAACCGAAAAAATAAGCAATGGTTTTTTATTTAGGAAAGAATGTTCCCGTGTATCTCTTCATTGCATACTTCATTTTTTTCGATTCGTCTCAACTTAACCAAGAAAACAAATCGTATGTTGTTGCATGAACGTATTTTTCCTATAGGTTTTCAAACCTATTCCAAGTACCAAGTCAAAAGCAGATAAAAACAATTGAATTTTTTTTACCAAAGTGTACCACCAAAGTACAATTCCATTACACACCGAATAATAAAGTAGTACATATGTAGACAAGCTTTTTGGAGCATAAGGAGAAACAGAAATAAAGGAATAAACATCAGTTCATGCAAAAAAAATTACAAGCACTGTGTCGTGTGTTGTACCGCAGCAATTGCGTACTAACTAGTCTGAGTAACTTCTTCACACACCACAACTGCCAAACCTCGAGGCGTTACGCTGTACTAATCCAACATTTTCACTTCACACTGGGAATACTAAGCCAAAAAACTAGCACATTCTTGTCTTCTTCCGAGTGTACTTTGGGATTCAAACTTAAGGTCTGCTTACCTATCCAATAACCACATGTATAACCTAATCATAATAATAAAGAAGCATTCAAAATGAGGTTAAGACCTTCCAAATACATTTTAAACGTTTGCAATAATAATAGGAGACGCCATAGGACGACCTGTATGTTGATGAATGGAGGAATGGATTGTGTTGTAGAAACGGAAGGGGAGAATTTTCGGAAATAAATTGTACGAGTCTTCTCCTCATATATCACCAACCAGTGCTTTCGAGTCGAGTGTACATTTAACGCAGGCAATAATGTAGGAATACGCATGGTTTTGTGTAGCAAAACTCACTTGGTTTGCTCCTCGTACACATTAGAATGTAAGTTGAATTTTTGTCTCTGGATGGAAGTTTACTGAGTACAAGTTAAACCACCATGCTTTCTTTAATGAAGCGAAGAGAATAAGTCTGTTAATGCAAACGCATTTTTTTAGTGGGAGCATCATCATAGAAGAAGCCACAATAGAATCATTATCACTGACTGAAAGTGACTATTTGTGTTAAGAGAGCATAGTTTCGAGACCAGAGTTCATACTGTACAATGTACTAATTTTGTCACTATCTTGGTAAGGCAATATGGAGACAGCGGGGAAGGGTGACATAGTAGCTCCAAGTTTTCAAAATGCAAATTCCGACCGTAACGGTTCAGGGAAGACATGCTTGAGCTGATAAAAGTTCCGGAAGATAAAAGGCAAACATTTTCTATGCTCCTCATGCCACTGGCGGAGTTGTATGAAATGCATTCCTTTGTGTTTAATAGCTTTTGGAATCCAAGTTTGTAGTAATCCGTTTCTTTCCTTGGTCCAATTATCAGCTACTTTAGCTGATTCTTTCCCGTCCGAGCAATGAGAAATGCGTATTTGTAACGCAAACATATCGTGTCATGGAAGAAAGTTGTGTCGTGAAAATACAAAAATGTTATTATAATATTTTTCATCAAAACAAAGAAGTCCATACGTAGATGAAGGAATAATGTACATGGCTTATCATCTCATAGCCATGATTAAATACATATGAAAATCTTTCAGAGATTCTCCTTATAAGCAAACCTTGATAATAATAATAATATGAAAAATATTTTGCACATTTTACGTATAAGCACTGCATGTTCTCACAATTGCACGTTTTTACTATCAGTTTAGCAATTTTTGTATGATGAATTTGTTGAATTTAGGAACGGTTAAAATTCTTTTGTTATCGTTACAGAACAATCCACCAGACTTGACGCAATGTGTGTTCGTGATAGAACAAGCTCTTTCAGTTCGAGCCTTACAAGAATTAGTAACAGCTGCAGCGTCGGAAACGGTAAAACAAACTTTTACTTGCTTTCTCGACTGCAAAACGACAATAATATCTTAATCATGATACAAACATAGGGGCTTTAAGTCGACGCGATAAAAGTTGATAAAGCAATTATTATTATGCAAATAAATTTTGAATAAATATAGATTTTCTTGTCTTCGTTGCAATATTCACACAGAGGAAAGTTAACGTTGACTTTTCATTATGCCCATTTTCAGTGAAGCCGTAATTTCTTTGCACTCGAACTTTAAATATTTAATGTCAATTGACCGAAAGTATAACTTATTCTGAACTAAAATATTGTGCAAAACTCTATGCATAGTAAATTCTGATAAAGACCGGAAAGAACTTTTGATGATGAAGTAGTACCATCTTGTAATTTCTGTAGCTTTATGGTAACAGCAGTAGACGAGATGCTCATTTACATGTCATTAATGCAAACGAGTCTGACCTCGTCAACGTATTCTTAACTTTCCAAATCTTTCTTTTCTAAACTGACCATAATTCACCCACTTCTCTTATTTCTTTCTATCGTATATGTGTAGTAGAGTTGTATGTCCATGTGTTAACAGAAATCAATTGTTACGAGCCTTGTGTAGATGCATTACATAATGATTATATATTACCGTTGGAATGCAGCATGCTGTTTACTATGCTAATATTATGTTTTATATAGTAGACATTAATAAGTCTGACGACAATGTTTCTTAAAACAGTTGCGAACGGGAAGGTATTTCTTATTTAATTTAATCAGGGAATTCTTTCCACGCACTAATTTAGATAAAGAAATGCCGTGGGTCAGAAATTTCATTTCATTATAATTTATAATTGAAAGTGTGAAGAATCTTTAGATTAGGACGATGCTGTATGCTCCATTGTGGAAAAAAATTATAAACTATATAATGGAATCCGAAAGGAAGCTTTCATTTGATATGCTGAGAGAAAGTTTTGCCATTTTACGTTTCAGGGAAACGAGGCCGTAGTAAGTAAAAGTTTTTCTCAGTAAACATATTTTCATCCAACCACTTCCATCCATTCTTGTTCCATCCCACATAGTTTGGTCAACATACAAAAGGTATACGTCGTTATGTTGGTAAAAATGGTCAGTTGTGTGTTACTACAATATTCTGTATTGCTGTAAGACAAAAGAAATGAGTGCTATATAAGCCACATCATTGTACCGTACATTTGTCCTCTTCTCACACACCGTATTGTCTTTTTTCCACCTTTTTATATGCTTTCTCGTCTTTCTTCTCCACCACTGCAGCCAATGCACATACTTTTGTGTACATTCCTACAAACAAAATTAGTTCGTTTTTTTTACCATGTTCCATACCATACCTGTACACCTATTACACCTTTACAATAAAGCTTTATTTTCTGGTTGCTATTCAGCAAGACAATGGTACAATTGAGTGAAGCGTGGTAGTTTGAATATATAACATTCCTGTTTCATACGGAAGAATTTGAGTTCCTTCCCGTCCACCGACCGTAATTCGGTGTCCCAGTTCACTTCCAAATACTAAAAGTCGCGTTTGCGAGTTACATAAGATGCTGAGTGGAGCAGAAGCAATCAGTCACTATCACTCGCTCCTCTGATTTTATATGCTTACTTTCACCCTAAATTAGAGAGAAAGAGGTACCTCCTTCACCTTCTTCCGAAATCTTTTCTCCTCATTTTTGGCCACAAAAGACATTATGCAGATGAAGATGGCAACTTTTTCAGCATGAACCGAGCTTGTCCCCCTTAAACCACGACTACGACCATTGTACGATTACCTAACAGGACAAGTAGCATGGAAAACTTTTTATCGGATTAAAAGTTCACCCTTGTGACCACCAACACAGTGGTCTGACGTGCCAACTTGAACCCACCAAGGCATCCGTGTAGTTTTGTGTGTGATCTGATCAGAGTTTGCTTTCTCCGTATTCACAAAGAATTATGCAAAAAAAAGTGAACAAATTCAACCTGAGAGCCAAACGTTCTTCCTTTCCTGTAGTGGTAGATAGATGTTTTTTATCCTATTTTTTACAAACCGTACATGTTTACTACGTGTTGCAACTAGAAGTTTTTGAGTAGATTAAATATATAATATATGTATAAATTTTGGGTAGAATTGACCAGAAAAATGGCACTTTCTTGTATACCTTATACTACCCTACACATGCAGATGTGGAAATGTAATTAGCTACACGTTAGTCAGTAGTAGTCATACTATTTGTCTGGACAGTCGGGCATGCTTTCATTTCACGACGACCCAGGAATCGTTCGTAAATCACGTCGAGTTGTCATGTAGTAGTTGACACGTCGATTTTTTGAATGTGAATTGCTCAGAACGGCCTCATAACTGTAACGTTTACGTTACATTCTATTTAGAGTCTGATTCATGTCAGAGTTGAACTGTTGATATCGCATGTATGTATGCAAGTAAGAAGTAACTGTCCAAGAAAATTGTAATTTTAAAATACTAAATCGTTCCCTCCCCAGGTCTTTGCACGTCAGACGTGTCATGTCTAAGTGCTTGATAAATTTTGTGTTGATATTTTCTGTATTTTGACCTTAGCATTAAGGGTAGTGCAGAAACTATTTCATAATAATTTCTCTTCCGGCTTGATTTGCAATTTTTCTCTGCTTTTATTCTTTTCTTTTATTACAACTTACAGCCTCACATTTACTCACTATAAAATTAGGTGTGCCAAAGCAAAAGCAAAACCAAATGCCAGATATGCCAGAGCAAAAAACAACTTTTCGTATTTTCTGTAGTTTCGTTTAAATTATTTTTTACTACATGAAAGTAATAGTAATGAATAAAACAACTATAAAATAATCACATAAAAAATAAAGTGTAGTAGTATAGTCTACCTGTTTTCTTGCAAAATAATTAGTGAAAGTAATCAGCGAAAGCAAGCAAGCCAGTAAAGAGTGAGAAGCCTCAGTAGACTTACTTGTCTAATAATTTGCGCTGCTCAAGAAAGTACGAGAGAGTTGTAACAATTCACTTCTGTGTATGAATGATTCCACTTTTTTTATTACAAAAAGGAAATTTTATATTTTTATCATCCGGATGAATCATGTAATAGGGCAAAGGCACTGGATCCGGACACCGAACTTTATTATACGGAAATGCTATACTTCTCCGACATCAAAATAGCAATATGGTAAGTAAAGCTGGTATAAAACATTAAATTTCATTATAGATATATAGACCTTATATAATTATATTACAATATTCTTGAACGACTTGGATATTCTTGTGTGGAGCTCACTAACCACGCTCTTCTTCAGTCACTGCGCTGCTGAGAAGTAGTAATACGATATGAAAGAGGCACTATCCATCTTATACAGGAGGAGACGACGACAGTGCATATAAACTATG
>JAHZNF010001252.1:0-34585 GCA_027744215.1 Troglopedetes dispersus
GATAACTGGATAATGTCAAAACACTATGGTGCACTCACATACAACTAAAGTGTGTTGTAATCTTATAAGCTTGACGTAAAAACAGATTTACTGCGTAGTATCTATCGCCACTAAATGTACACACATCATTTGTCCTAAGACAAAGTGAACGATAGTGATGATAATGACGGTACAACTACTCAAGCCAGACTCTTCATGTCCGTGACTTTCTCGTACATTAATTGATTCAGGTACATATGTTCTGAAATCAAATCCAGGTCTTACGAAACTATTTTCAAATTTTCCGTGGCTCACTTGGTGTGTACTTTAAAGTATTGATTACTTTCTGTGAAAGCTGCGTTGGGCATTGTTTTATTTGACAATTTAAACTTGTGCAGTCACAATTGTGTAATTGAAGGTCCACACTCTAAGCAGTGATTACCCAAAACATTGTAAAACCCAAATTCTCCTAAGATTAATTTTTTAGTTAAGATTACACATTTTTATTTGCATTTGTAGCAATTGTCTTGAATTCAGTTAAACCACTGTCACACTAAGCTCCCTTACAAGCTACACATACCAAGAATCCAAATATTAAGGAAAATCCCATCTATAAAGAATTTATCATGCTCATTACTAAATCCTATTATCGAATACCGGACAAGAATGGATTCTAAGAAGTGGCGATGTCCAAAATTCGACCGGCGCCCTGAACGAATTTACGAGGAAGAAAAACAAATTTATCGTCGACGAATGTAAGTAATAGCCGCACGTGGAGACTTGGATAATTTGTTTCAAATGAATTACAGCGAACAATCCCTTTTTTCTCGTGCAATTGCAACACACACACTATTATTACCGTTGCGGAACAACAGCAATAATAATAGTCGTTTCATAGAAGGACGAAGTTGTTGTCCTATCATCATCATCATCACCATCATCAGAATTGAAAAAAAAAACTTCGGTAATATCAAGGAGGAATGGAATTGCACTACAATAGTTCCTTGTACAACCTACTTCTGGATTTGATGCAAATAGCAACTGACAGCCAATATATCACTCCTATTCTGGCCAGTTTTCCGGACACTCTCCTAAAAAGTTTCAAGCTTCGTATTCGTTTATATACAAAACACTCTCACATCTGTGTTTTTCCAAGTTTTTGAAAGGTCCAAAGTACAATATTTCATTCATTCGTTGCATGACTATATTAGGCCTTGGCTCACCTATTGTCATCCAGCCAGGCACTGCATTTTACAATGTTTCTCAAAGCTTTACACGACAGCAGCAGCATTTCTTTTTCAGGTACGTCGTTTCACTCTAAAAATCCTCTAACCATGTGCCATCTTGTGAAACTCGATTTTGTTACGAGTAAAGAAGGGTAAAAGGAACAAGGGAAAAATTTGAGAAGACAGACAGACAGTCACCTTTTTTCATTTCTTTTGTTCTCCACTATTTTTTTTCACTTAAACTGCGTGCATTTACACATTAGAGATATGCTCATGTAAGCGGTTCGTCCTCGTCTCGTTTTTTTCAGTCTAGTTGGGTTAGACAAGAAGACAGTTTTTTTCTTTCCATGTACACATTTTGAACAAATGGAGGAAAAAAAGTCTCCATTTTTCCCTTCCCTCTCTCAACTTGTCCTCCTTTTTTTCAGCTGAGTGACAACAATGTCGTCGAAATAGAGCGAGGAGTAGGAGAGTACAATAATGCAACATGAAAATGGTAAGTGTTTTTGTTGTTGATGGTGATGTGGTGCTGGAGAAGATGGAATTCTCAGATAGTAGTAAAGTAGAACGACTTCATTGCATGCGAGCTGGAGTCCGTTTTGCCCCCCAAAAAATATATTATTTTTTTAACCTTGCTCGCAGGGGTACTACTACTACTACAAGCGGAGTATTATTATGAGAGGTACTTATTATACATGCATAGATGACTATTAGGTGAGCCATGATAGTTTTTGCTGAATCCTGGGAGCTGTGAAAAAATATTTATTCTCTTGCGTCTGTTTTTCTTCCTTCCAGGCGTTCAAGGATGCATTTTGGAATGCCGAGAGTTTTTTCATTTTGTTTGAAATGAATGCATGTCACTTTTTTCTTGGATTATTTGTTTGATTTACACTGAACAACAGGACAAAGTGGAACGAAATGAGGATGTGATGGAGCAGAAGAAGATGCGATAATAATACAAGGTTAGCTTCACCTTGGGCTACTAATATTATTATTATGTAATTCAGGAAAAAAAACACATGACACAATTAGAAGAAGTTTTTGGAGGGAGTGCATGTGGCATGTCCGTGTCTGTTCGCTAAATTTAAAAGAAAACTTTGTACTATTCTCTCGTTCCATGTCACTTTGCAAAAAAGGAGTCGGAGAGTGAAACGAAAGGGTAAGAGTAGAATTAAAAATGGGGTCGCAAATAGTATCTTCCTCAGCTGTGCTGCTGGTAAATCGGAGTTACGGCCCAAGTTTCTTTCCAGGTTTGGGTTACCTACCTACCTAAAGAAATTATCCCCGATAAGCGTATTTGGAAGGCTGTTTGTATTTCCTTTTGAGAAAGAGATGGGTTAAAATTATAAGTCGATTTTGTAAAACACATTGAAGTGGTACGAATTAGCGCATTTAAAAAATTAGCAGTTCAATGGAACCCAAATCTAAGTGCGTTTTAGCAAAATCTCGTGAAATCATATTTCAAAATTTCTACAAGAATTATTATGCACATGTGTAAATGGCTATCAGTCCTCCCAAAATACATCCGGATGGACACCCCAGGCCGGACAAATGTTAGAAACCTCACAGAATATCCTCATATCAGTTCGTATTAGAGGAAAACTTTTTTCCCCACCTTCTGAAAAAACTTCCTTTTCTATAATATTTTGTATCTCAAACTGACTGCAAGTTTGTTTTGGCCTCACATCGTATCAGATGTGTGTACACACGCATTCACACAAGTTTTTCTTCTTCTTCTTCTTCCTTTCCACTTCTTGCCAACTTAACAAATGAGATTAGAAAAGTTTGGATATGTGTCAGCCCTGTTCCTTCCAGTTTTCCTTCTCTTATTCTTACTTTAATGAGAAGACCAAGTCCCAAAAAATATGCTCACATAGTAAACCTATAAAGATATTATTATATGCATTATCCTCCACTCACAGGTTCCACAATGTGTCAAGCCTGAACCGAAAAAAATATATTCTCGGGATAAATGAAGTTCTCCAGCAACCCCATCCACAAGCATCCATGCACGTGTGGGAAGATCACTCTTGATTTTCTTAAAGTAAGATACCTGGAGAAGCAAGAGTGTGCATTCTCCAAGCCCGATAAGTAAGTACTAGGAACCCAGCTCTTATGCTAGGGAAGAAGTGACAGGAAAAATATGGTTCACTTACTTCAAGTATGCACACAATACGAGAGGATCGAAGCCAAATTGTACACCTTCTTCCCTTCCTCATTCATAATTCACGAGAAGCAGGCGTAGGAAGGATCTTCTTCTTCTTCTTCTTCTTCTTCTTGCGCTATCCTGTTTCTTGTTCAGGTCGGACGAGACGTACTTAGACATTCACTAATTATGAAAATGGAAAATAAGTATATGACCTAATGTTTAAGTAAACATATGAAATTACCAGGCTGCCATGTATATATGTTCTACTAGAATGTATGCATTCCTAGTTTCCTTCTGCATCCTACAAAACAACATTCTCGCGGACTGAGGCTGTATGCCTAACATTTCTTTGCTTATTATAAGACTGGAATGAAAGAAAAGTCACACAAATAAGTTATTATAGTGATTATGATTTTGTACAAGGAACACAAGCAAAAAAAATGTAAGAAGGAAATGGACAAGGATATCTTGTCTAGTTTGTCTAGTACACGTACCTCGCCTATTTTTTTTCTTCGTATGAATGACTGAAAAAGGAAGGAAGCACAAAAAAGGTAGGATGAGCAAGCATCATGTGTGTGGTTTTGTTGCCTGCTGGATTAGGTATATATTTTTTTAATGGGAGGCTAGTTTTCTTAGTTGTGCCCTTACGAAGAAAAAATATTATTGCTACTTTTTTTCCGACTTGTTACCATACAAAGAAGGTTGAATATCAAAGGTGAGATGCAAATGGAAAAAGGATGCAACCGGATAAAGATTATACGTAATGTACAAAGTTTAAGAAGATGAAAGATACTTTTGTAGAATCACATAACATTGGGAATAGCATTATGGAACAGGAGTTTCTACTCATCCCCAGGTTTTCTTTGGGTGGTATGTTGGCTTCACTGCGCTTTCATATTTACTTGATTTTTTGTTGTGAATAAAAAAAACCAAGTTGAAAAATGTGGTCGTGCTTTTTTATATTTTTGTTGGTATTTTCGTAAAGTATTTACGGAAACATGTGGCTTCTTATTTTATCATTATCCTATAAGTGCATCCAATATAAAATAATACTTTTTTTCACAAACCTCATTATTTTCTTGCTCGTCAATCTCTTCCTCCCTTGAGACAACAATGTAATGTTGGTGGTGGTTACGTAGAAGTTTTTTTCTTTAAAATGCCAAGCTTGTATTAAAGCAGCCGCAGTTGCACTTGTGGTGGCAGGTGAATTATTTGTTTTCTCCCTTTTTATTCACCAGCACATCATCGTCTCGCATCATCATAATAAACATTCCTCGTGAAAAAAAATGTATGGCGTGTGCACGCCAAGAAAATCAAATAAAAAATCTTGATGACAGAAGAATCCACTGTGGAGGAAAAATATTATATTTTTTTCACCGTCACGAATGAGCAGATGAAAGTTTTAGATGAGAAGTAACAAAAAAAATAATATTATGTATACACTGCACACTATACTCTCACTTGCACACAATCTCTAAATGACGATGATATTGTAAATGACGGAACAACAGTCCTCGCGGCCGTCGTCGCCAAAAGAGCAGTAGAAGAAAAAAATTGTATCTCATAAGAAGATCATCACTGTGTGTAATAATAATGATGATAATGGTTGAGAGTCAGTAGGGAGAAAAATATAACGAAGTTAGCAAACTACAACAGGCAAAATCCTAAAACTTTTTTTTTAAATCCAAAGTCAGGCAAAAAAAAACTAGGAAGAGCAAACACCGTTGTTGTGTTGTGAACAGGAGCACGGAGAACAATAATAAAATAAATCACATGTAGATTTCTCTACTATATGGAAATGGAATTGCACCCTGCTGACTTTCTGCTTTTTTTTACTCTTGCCTCCTTTTTCTGGCTTCCCCTTCCCTGCAATCTACGTTCTTTTTATCTTGGTTGTATAATTTTTTTTCTGGGGGATGTTGTCTTATTGTGTTATAATAATAATATAATATGGCATTATTATTATATTTTGAGGGAACAAAAAAAATATATTTTTAAACAAAGTACATTGTCCTGGACAGACTCCGGAAGCTGTTAAAAAAATTCGGAGAATTTTCTATGTCAGTTTTTTGGGCTGGAAGGTCCTTAGTCTCGATATTTATAGCAAGTTTGTTTCTCATGCTATTCCATACTTTCTAGACTTTTTTTCTCTCGTTGTTTTCTCATCAGAATCTTAAACATGCATGTGGAGACCCTTTATTAGAGATCGTTGCGCTTTCTTGCTGTTCTCTCTGTATTTTTTAGTTACAAGAGCGACCTTTTCTTTGGTAGGAAAATTTGAGGAGAGTCGAATGGGAGACGAATGAAGAGGAAAAGTTGCAAATGTTTACTAATATTCTTTCTCGTGGATGATGCTAGTGAATGCTGAGTTCGAGGTTTGAAGAGACTTTTAAACCTCTCCCTTTATGATTATGATGAGGATAGGAGCCCGGAGACGAATTTCTCGTTAAGCACACACACACTCTCACAACAACAACAACACAAGAAACGCAAAGGAAACCACTGAGATTTCTAGCAGCAGACAATGAGGACGCTACTCTGATGTTCTGTAGAATCTTTTATGTACGCAGAGGAGTCTGAAAAAGTTGATTGTGCGAGAATGAATCGTAGACCGAATAAAAAAAACTTTTTGCAAGTTATACGCACGGCACTGCTGATGAATCTCTTAATGACCTCCCGTATGTTTCTCTGCTATCTAAGAATTTTTTCTGACGTCGCTGCAACTTTATTTCGATGTGGTGGAGGAGGAGAAAGAAGGAGTGTTCACAGTAGAGATACGCGGCACAACCACAACGATATTAACCGAATGAGTGTGATACTTGTGTGTGGCCTGAAATGACTGACGACGAGAATAATATTCTCCGCAATGTTCATATATATTTCTCCGCTGGTTTTTGAGTGGGTGCGTGTGAACCAGTATTTTCCATTCAAAATGCAGAAAGTTAATATCTCTCTTTTTGCGACCTCTTGTCTCTTCGATAACTTTTTTTCCGTGTTCCTCTTTCACTTTTCTTTCATATGATTATGATAATGGTCACATAATCATGAACTGTTACTGCACCACACAATATAATGTGTCTCGATAAGGACTGTTTTATACTTTTGATATCTGGCTGAAATTCACGAAAATGTCAAATGAAACGTTTAGAACTGCAGAATTTTTTTTTGGTCCGTAAAATTATAATTGTTCACAGTAGTGGAAGTGAAAATGATGTTGTAGTAAATAAGCAGCAAGTTTTTGTCTCTGGAAAAAAATCTAATTTTTGCAGCGGAAGCGGCGAACTGTTAACTGGGTTTATTTGTGATAACGTAACCAGCCTACACGGGCGCACTTTTTAAAAAAAAAGAAGAAAGTTTCTCACAAAACCACTAGCGAACGATACAAACAATGAATTAGCAATGTTTGCAATCACTGTTTGTTGGTTAGATTTTTTGTTCGTGATTGTCGTCTCCTTTTCCTAAAACTTTTTTTTTGGTGCAGGCAGCAGACAGCCCACGCGTTTCTTTGTAGTTTGTTAGCTCACTGGCGAAAACAATATTCCTCCAATTTTGATCTATTATTATGGCGAAACGTGTTTAAAGTTTAGAGTACTCCCTTGTCATAAAATATTGCAGAAAAAAGTCCAGAAAAAAATTGCAATAAAAGTCTCCCGTTGTTTATTTTTCCTTGTGTCTCGGCTACGATGAGGGAAGAAGGAACAGTGCTGTGCTTCCGTTCCCAAAAAAAACTTCTTGTTTTTAGACTGCCGTTGTACCCGCAGAGGAGGAAAAAGTGCAATAAATGGAGTTCGTCTGGCTTTATTTATCTTTGGAAGAAGAGAGTTTGTTAAGAAAGAATTTTTTCTGGGAGTCTGTTTTCCTCTCGTTTGCTTGTTTTGACTGAGTCCATGTGAATTTGTGAGTGTTGTTCTTCTGTTCTTGAAAAACAAAATAAAATATTTTTCTTGCTCGTTTCCTATTTATATTCTTGTTGCTGGAGAAGGCGACAAGATTTTCTTGTTGATTTCTTCCTCACACAAGACACAAATGTATATACATACACACACGTCGCTGATGATGATGTCGATGATGTAATGGGTGTTGGGATCTTCGCCGTATAAATATACCAGCTTCGAATCTTTACTTTTTTGCCTTAACCCACCGCGACAACTGAAATGAGTGTGACGACGATGATGACGATGATTCCGAGAGAATTACGAGGAGTGGATCTGGCTGGGAAGATGAAGAAGCAGAAAGAAGAGGAAATTTACCACTTCGTAAAACTCGCTGTTGGGAACACTGTAAAATTCTAGTTTCTCTTATATAAAAAAAGTACGTCACGGGCACAAAGCTACCCACTCCTTTTAAACCACTTCTTTTGAGTTTTTGTCGTTCGGAGCGTTCGCACAAGCCAGACGATTTTTTTATAAGTGTACATCTACGCACTCAGAATGCGAGCTAAATGTATATTTTTTATTATTATTGTTGAACGTGAGGTAAAGTTGTTTTCTGAGCGGTTTGCTTCTTCTTATTTATCGCCTCACCTCTGCTCCACCACCAAAGAGCTGTTTCTCCTCTTGTTTCAAGGAGCATTCAGCGGAATTGTCACACAATTTTCTTTTTGTCAACTCTCACAAAATGCAATTTCTGGTGACGACAAAAAAGAAAGGCAGAAAAATCACCGTGCCTTCTCTATTTTTTTTTCTTATTCTTCGTCTTCCACTTGTTCACTCAGAGTATTTACCGATGACAATGATGAAACAAGAGTTGCACCAAAAAAAAAGTATTGTGCGCTTCTATGGTTCATTGGGCTTGCCACCACGGTGGAGAATGCGTAACCATAATGATATTTCTTGCAAAGGAGTTGCTTGTTTCTTCACTCTTTTTTCTTGTTCAAGATGAAAACTCAAAGAAAATAGTCCCTTGTTGAGGTGAACTTGTGAGAGAGTTTTTCTTGTTGTTTTCGACAAGCAATCTTGTAGAAGAGTTAGTATGGCGTCTGAGAGATGTACTACCTATCGCATCATCTCTGTAATATTCTTCCTTCTCTTCTCTGAAATGTTACTCCACTTTATTTCCTTTTTCCGTCCTTTTTCTGTCATCACATTTTCCCGTTACGTTTTTTATCGTCTCTGTTGGGTTGCTTGTACCGCAACATAAATTCCTGTCAGTTCTGCAAAAAAACCAAGACGAAACAAGAAAAGGATGCATGTTAGATATACAAGATATATTTGGAAAAAAACATCCAGTCAACATGATTATGTATTATGAGGTGGAACACTCGGATTTCTGTAGAGTGAACACACGGATAAGGAAGAAAAAACGGAGGAAACTACACAGAATAAAAATCAAATGGAGGAATGAAACTTGGTTAAAAAAATTTATACACTAGCATGTGTATTATTTATAGTGTGGAATCGAAACCATTCCGAATCAATGCAACAATGTTACATGTCTCTGTCGCCAACCGTGTTTTCTTTTGCTGATGCATTATCCAAGTCGAAATGAAGTTTTTTTGTGTGCACAAATGTGTTTTTGTTGAGAGAACGTAGGAGTATCTATTTATCGTATATTTTATCCCTGTCATTGAAATCCCATATCGACTGCAAGAAATTCCTGGGAATATTTCTCTCCTGCCTTTCAGTCAAATATTCACATGTATAGAATCTACTTTTTTTGGGTTAGCTATGTCGTTGGAAAAAATGAAAGAAAATCCTTTTTGCTAGAACCCTTTCCCTTTTTCGTGGTGGCTCCATTTCCCGAACCTGAATCCTCCTTTGAAAATGGAGAAGTAGAAGCGCAAAAAGGGAAATTTGAGACTGTCAAGTTTGTCTAGAGAGCTTTTGATGTGTCTTGAATATTTTTGTCGTATAAACATAGTCGGATGCGTACAATGTATAAGGTGAGTAGTGGTATTTATATATAAACCTATTTTTTGCACCAATTTACCATTCCAGTTGAAATAAAAACCCTATTTTCCTCCGAACCAGGACTCCGGAGAAGGCGAAAAAAAAATTAGGAAGCAAAGAAAACGACCGAGAAAATACCTTGTTAGATAATATACATGCATTTCTCTGGCATTTTTTTCTCGACTGCAAGACGATAGGAAAGAATATACGAAGGGAAGCAAAAGAGGAAAGAAAAGATAGCCTGTTAAAATTTATGAAACAAGAAATGGCAGTGGCTAAGAAGAGGACGACAACGACGTACATGACTATGGATGGAATGGATATTGTTAGGAAGAGAAAAAAAAGAACACTTCTTCCGTAGTCATTCTCAACTTGTATAGTTATGTAGCACTTGTGTTCCACTCTTTCCATCTCTTTTCCATCATGAATTGCGACAATAGTGGCATTAAAATGCATTGTCAGTGATTTTATTGCTCACTCGCACAATGCTCCTCTTCTTTTTTGCATGTTACATTATTATACCAGCACCACTTCTACCGCTTCGCCTTTTTTCTTCTTCTTCTTCTTCGGTATTTTGAAGGTTGCTTTAATAAAATAATGGAGCACATGCGTAATGGGACGTGAGTGAGCGTTTTCATGGGAAACGAGAGAAAAAGCGTCTGTTTTTCCTCTGTTGAGGAACACACATATCAAGACAAAACGCGTAATATTTTTTTAAACGAATCCTCTTTTTATTCAGTAGGATGAAAAAAATGAGACGCAGTGGCTGGAGCACATGCGTAATGGGACGTGAGTGAGCGTTTTCATGGGAAACGAGAGAAAAAGCGTCTGTTTTTCCTCTGTTGAGGAACACACATTAATAATCCCGTAACAACTACAGCGTCGTAACCATGTATAGGCAATATCCATGCAAAATATCCCATCGTTTTCGAGTGAAGATGAGAGCAACATTCTACTATTATTACTATTATTATTAGATTACCTCTCTATACATGAGCAGAAAAAAAGCGTAAGAGAGAAAAGGAGAAGAGAACAAACAAGACCTTTTTTTTATTCATTTATGCATTGACTTACTTCTTGTATGGAAATAAAGAGCAAGCTTCTCTCTCACTTGCAAGAGAGAGCATATCAAGACAAAACGCGTAATATTTTTTTAAACGAATCCTCTTTTTATTCAGTAGGATGAAAAAAATGAGACGCAGTGGCAGCAAAACCTTTGGAGAAAAAAGAAAGCAGAAAAACGTGTGTGTAGAAGAAAGTGTAGCAATGGTGGAAACTAAACGTTTCTGCTCAACCGGATTGTCTGTAGAAGTCTGAAAATAAGAAGAGACGCACGAACATTCTTCTGCTTATCTTGTCAAGTCATTCCTATATGATTATAATATTCAGAGTAGACTTGACATTCTTGGAAAAATACAGTCGGACCAAAGAGAGTTCATATATCCTATTCGGTACTGAGACTTATCTATAATTCGCATCGGAAAATAAGTGGAAAAAAGGGAAGACACGTCTTGTATTCATTATTGATGCAGCGTTATAAGACACCCGATAATTATTGATTTGCTCCAGTTATAAGAGTCAACTTCAACATGAATGTGTCTACTCTGGTGATGCATAATCAAGTGGAATCGCACAAGAGCTGGATAAGCAAGCTAGGATAGTGACTGCGTGAGTGGCATCTACTCTTCCCTCTTCGCAGCAATCATTTTTACGCACACATTAGTTGGCAGTTCAATGCCACACGCCAGAAGGAAATGACTGTTTTATTATTACACTCTAGTCATGTAGACATTTTTTTTGGCTCAGCAGTTTCTGCCATGGTTTCCTAATGAGGAGTGTAAAGAGAGGCGAAAAGAAGAGTACGAAAAACCACGTTATGTTCCTTCATAATCATTATAGTAATAATGCACAATTACAAATGGCACTGACTCCTCGCTTTCTGAATAAAAGAGGAAGGAACAAAAAACAGACGAGAACACATTAATGAAGAGTATAACATGGAGAATCAAGACTGACAATGGGAAAGGAGTTACTCGCCTATAATCATAATGGCAAGTCGTAATAATAAAGGGAACTTTTTTTCCAACAAAAATCAGTTGAACTTGCCATGACACATATTATACTCCATTGCATATTTCATTAAACATGCTGTATCATACCAGAACTGCGTAGCTTTTTTTTGTGAAGACAAAACTGAAGGTGTACTTATGATTCCTGCTACTATCTACTATGAACATGGTACTAATCCCACTGTCGTTTTTTTTTCTCTCTCAACAACATTGTTGCATAAGTCGTGTGTGCCTAGATACAAGAGTGAATGATGATGACGAAAAAACTGTGGTTGGGATGATGATGATGATGCATTTATGAAAAGATAAAGCATTCATGAAGTTCATACACCCATTCTTTTCAGACAACAATGTCATTTTGCATTTTCATTTTACGCCTTCCTTCCAGCCTTCGAAGAGCAGAGTAGAAAAAGAGGATGGAGAGTTAGAGACCAAAAATAGCGTAGAAAGAGATGCTTCGGCAGAAACATAGCAGTAACAAGAACGGCATCTATAATCATAACAATAGTAATGGGAAACCTCACCTCAAGTCATCATCGTCATTTAATGCGAGTGTGATATTTTCAAAGTAATAATACGCTTTTTGTTGGTGTGGCATGGCAATGGCCCATCCAATAAAAACCTTGCTGGCGCATATATACATACATATATCCTCTGCTCTTCAATTCAAAAAAAAGACGCAGAGTTTAGCATGGATGATTATTACGATGAAGAGGACGCTGATGATGATCAAGTTTTATAATATAAGATGTGATCTTTTCAGAACTGTTTCACTAAACAGTAGTTACACCTGCGCAGTAAAAAGGTAATGCTCCATCCAACCCAAACTACTCCGTACATTATGCGCCGATTTTACATTTTACTCATTATTACGACCACTATTATCTGGCAGGTAAGTACTTTGTCATAAATACTTTGTCAGGAGCTTGCTTGCCTCATAGACGTAGTGAAGTGGAAAGGAGAAGTGAACATTGTAATACACCGCGCCTCTCTTTTCTTCTCTCTCCTTCATCTTTTCTCATTTTTTACGAACCGTTCCGCGTGCTCCTTCCACTACAAAGTGCTTTAAAAGAATTCCTCTCATTTTTTATGGCAAAAAATATTTCAAACTTATGCACATAATATGCTGCTCCTTCCTTTTTTTCAAAGAAAGAAAGGACACGTACACACACACACACATTCGCACAAAAGAGTGGCACATTTTATGTCACTATTTTTTAAGCGAGAATAAAAATTGCGATTTTCCGTTGTGCAGTCAGACCTACTAGTACAGTTCAGTGGAGATTGTTATAAAAACCGAAGTTTGGAGCTTTCTCACAAGCATGTGTATACATGCAGGTACCTGCATACCACCTCCGTGTTCATTACTTATGCAGTGTCACCGACGTCGACACACATATGTATTGTATATACCCTACACGAGGACGACAATATCACTTTTTTTTGTTGGCTTCAGAGAAAAAAAAATTGGAAGCCCTCTTTTATTCATCAGCAGCGTAGTTTCTGCCTAACAAAAATTGTAAGCAGTGGAGCAAAATACAGTCATAAGAAAAGAGGAATAATAATGGATGTAATGCGCGTCGCAGCAGTATTGAGTCAAGTTTGTAGAAAAAAAAAGACATCGATATAAAATACCATATCACAATGAGGACAAAGTATATATATTTTTCCAAAAGAAAAGCGTGTTGCATTCACTTGGCACAAATGATGATGGTAATAGGAGATACTAAAGAGAACAAAAAAAACGAGCAGAGTGGTGAAGATGAAGAAGAAGAAGAAGAAAGGAGATGTGCGACGGAGAGAGCAGCGTCCTCCTCCTCCTACTTTTTTCAGAAATGCATATATTTTATACGGATATTTTTACCTGCCTTCAGTCGTTACCAAGCCCATGTTTCATACGTTTTTTTATCAGTGTGCGCGCACAACACAGAAGACAATGTATACTTTAGTGCGATAGTGCACTTGTTTGTTGCCGACCGAGATGAAGAGAACGATCGGTGAGATTACCTTTTTTCCTTTCTGTTTCAACCAGAAAAGGAGCCACCCTCACTCGCTACACAGAAGAGAGACCTCTACACTTCGTTAGCTCTCTCCTTCTTCCTGGTATTTTTGCTTCAATTTTATTTTACAGAACTCGCCTATGAATTAGTAATACAAAATCCCTTTTAAAATCCATCTTTCACTCATTCATCTTAGAAACATAATATGTGTGCTCCTGCAGCAGCGTTTTCTTCATGTGCGGATTTAAAAGTGTACAGGAGAGATTTCCTTTTTTTCTCTAAATGAGCGAGTCTGAACGAGTAAGGAAGAAGAGGAGAAAGAATTTGCATTTGATTACACGCAAATCCTTTGCTTTCAAGTGCATCCTTAATTTTTGCCTTGCTGATACACCAAAGCGGTTCTCCTTGTGATTAGTACGATGTACCCAGAAAATTTGTATTCGATATCGGAGCAATTGCTCCATCAATTTTCAACCGAACTCAGACGAGGTAGGGGTTGCATAATGCAGGCGATATATATATATATATATATCTATTTGTTATTATTATTTTATTCAGCAAAAAAAACGAGCTACTCATGCATGCCACGTTTTATCAGAAGAGGTGAAGCAAATAATGAAAAGTACGAAGACGAACCAATATAAAAATATACATGAACGTAAGAGGCAGTTGGTTGGTTGCTCTCGTCATGTCATTCTTCCTGGGAAGGAGAAGGGAATGGAAGATGTTTAAAAAATACTTAAGTCTTGTCTCACTGCAAAGCTCCTGCATTACTTCATTTGATAAATACCATCACAGCTTTGCTCACTTCTAGAAAACAACCACCATCATCATCCTCGTGTATTTTTTATTAAAGATACGAAGCTACACGACTTTTGGAATGGGATTGAACATGTGCATCTATGTAAAATGCTATGTACATTAATTTTATTTGTTGCACGTTTCTATTTTTTGTTCTTCCAAGTTCTCTAACGTCAGACACTTCTCTCAGTTCTCTTGTTGCGTGCATGTGGACATGCACTATTATCGCGTATGTGATGGTGATTGTGATGAGATTATCAGAAGATTGCATGCCCTCATCTCAATAAATTCATCTGCTGTGTATCCAATCCAAAAAGTTTCCCAGGAATCCCTTCTCTGACAATGCTCATCTCACATGACCGTCATCCTTTCGTCATGTGCTTTAAATAAATTATAACTTTGTATGATATTTTCTTGTGCAACATTTTCCATCAACTTGCTACGAAATGGCAGTCACACTCAAGAAAAGTTCTGGACGATGAGTGACTCTTTCCTGGAATACATTAGCCTCTCTCTTTTTTAGTGCATTCTGGTTCTGCTCTCAATTTTTTTTCTCTCCAAAAAGGATCGATTCCATAATGCAAACTTTTTTTTAAAGTTATTTTAAAAACTCTTCCATTTTTTATCAGCTAAAAAGTTTCCCAAGGGTTTTGCCATTATGTAACCAGCTTTTACTTATGCACACTGAAATATATGTGGTGGTGAACAAAGCATGACTGAGTTGATCATGGTTCATCACGTTCTCAAAAAAAAGTTGCAATTAGTGGACTCTTGTGTGTGCCCTACTTTGTCCTGATCACCATCAAAACGTCTCATAATAATCTCTTGCAGAAGACCATTACTAATTTGGTGAGCATGAAAAGTGGTTCACGTAAGGAAACCCAGCAATTTTTTATTCTAGCATGACAAGTATCCATCCATCTAGTCAATCTTTTCAACTCAAGTCAACAATGAGACGTCTCAGAAGACAAACTTTTTTTGGCACTCCTCACGCTAAGCGTTAGTAATGATAACTGTACTGTCTCGCAAGCAAATAATATTTTTTACGTACCGTGTCTGTTGCACTACTCATTAATACCCTGTAATAACCGTAACAATAACCATAATCCCGATAATAATGGAAATAGTAATCAGAAAGGAGAGTGCTCGTGCGGGTAGCCGTCATGGATGATACAATAATGTCAATCACGTAATGATAATAATCATAGCGAAAGGTAATTATTATGGCACTGGTTACTGACAATCACACAAACTAAAGAAAAGAACGCAGGAAAAAAACGGCACAAAAAAAACTTTTTTTTGCTCCACTGTCCATACACACATGACAAAGTATGTATTTGCTGCGCAATTTATGTGTACACTCTTGTATGGCGTATTGTGGTCAATTGAATCAATAAAGGAGAACGAACACAAGAGTTTGCTCATTTGGTAATAATGAAGCCATGTCTGCACCAAAACCCTCTCATGTCACTTGCTTTCTTCAATAATAGAACAACGAAGGAATCAACGATGACAGCAACAACAGATCATTTCCTTGTGTTTTCATGTTTCATTCCATTCTATACATTTTGTGTTCTTTTCAGGGAGAGAAGAAAAAAGAGAAACGGGTCATTCCCACTCCTTGACTGGCAGCAGGGTTGACTAGTTTCTCGTCAGAAGCAATCATCACCATTTCCCCTTTTTTTCTTGTTGTTGTTATTATTATTATTATGATTATTATTGTAACAATCATGGTCCCTCGTCTCTGCGGTCATCATTTATAGGAATGGATCCCAACACAAAAAAAACGCATACTTTCATGTGTGCACAACGGATACATCCATAACGTGGAAAATACACACGCTCATTCACACACAAGCATAACGAAAAGGAAAGTGAACCTCAAGAAGTGGAGTCAGTCAGCTAGCCTATTATTACAATTATTGGTGCTGTTGTTCAGCTTGTTTTGTGGCTGGCGACTCCTGGCGAAAAAAAGCTAGAAGAGGAATGCTTTTCATGTGGTCAAGAAATCAAGCCAACTTTCAAACTCTTCTTTCAGGTGCAAATGGAGACAAGGAATATCTCAAAGAAGCGATTAATAAGTGCACCAGCAGGAGCATAAAAAAATATCCCCACCGCCACACCACACCGCATCGTTCTCATCTTCTTTATGAGAAAAGTTTCACATCTATTTTAGCTGACAGGGTTGGATAGTATGCATCTTTGTCTGCAACACCCACAGAAAATGCAACAAATTTTACCGTCCATTTCCATACACAACCTGATACTATTAAGGATGGCTACAACCAGTCTCAAAATAATACCAACACTGTAGCTCCTGGCCACATAAACAACTGCAACTTTTTTTTCTGCCAGTTCGGCTCATTACTTCAAATTCCATTAGCACCACACCACACACGCACACACATACACTCGCCAACTACATTTTCGTGGTCGCTCACGTATTTACGGGAAGACATGACCACAGCTCAACTACTTAGCAAAAAAAATATGAGAGAAGAGAAAATTATAAAATACGTAAAATACAATGTATATATTATGCATGTCTCTACACAGACCTTCCCTTTCATAATAATGTCTCTCTCTTTTCGGTGTGTCGGTAACAGCCCAAAAAGTAACAGGGTGAATAATACTCTATAAGTTATCCAGTCAAGCATGTCGTAATAATGCTAATATTGTAATTCATACATGACTCGGTGAACGGACTGTTGCCTTGTTTAGTCAATTGTGGAAAGTGAACTAAATTGCAACACATTTTTTCTGCTCTGCTCCACTCACACATCACAGAGGGAACTTCGTTTCACAAAGCTGGGCTCTTGGCTCCTGTAATTCGTATGAATTCTAATGATTTTTTACAACATAAACCAGTTATGTTTTGTAGTGGGCTTTTTTCCTGAGTGACGGCGAGAAAGAGGATTTTCATTCATTTAATAATTCTCGTCGTTTTTTTAGTGTGGCCGGTGATGATGTCATGATTGCACTGTTGGGCGCTTTTCACTTGATTATTACCGTTTTTTTGGGGAGGCAGTCATGGCGCAATTTGCAACAGAGTAAATAGTGCATACCAAAAACCACTATTTTATGTATTAGCATTCACTTGTTTTCCTGTAATGATGTCGGCTTTGTAGTAGCCGTTTAATTTTTTTGATACATTTTTTAAGAAAAAAAAAATTCTCCGCGCAATTTACACTTTTCTTTCTGCAAATGCATGAGCCAGCTTCGCACTTGAGTATGAAAATTCGTAACAAGGGGAAAATTGCATGAACATCTTCCATGAACACACCAACTCTCCTCTGTGATAATTACAGTGAAACAAAGAAACGTACCACATGCAAACATTCAGACAAAAGGAAGACGTAAAAATAATGCACCTTTGAAATGTGTAAATTAAAGCTAGGAAGAAACTAAGAAAAAAATTGCTGCATGATGACACATGTGAAAAAGTAGCAGCTCATTTGAAACTTTAATTGAGACTTTTAGTTCTTCCTTTTCTTCTCCAATCTTTTTTCTTATATATTTTTACATCCTTTTCGTTTCACTTTATTCTGTACCTGATACCTTTTTAGCCTATAGCCTGCGTGCGGGCTGTCATTGTTTTGTGTGGTTATTTTTTTGTCTGAGTCGTAACTTCAACTAAAAAGAATGGTAGTACACATGCTACACAAAAAAGTGAGTTTTTATCCTCATTCCGCCTTTTTGTACAGGTTCCCCGCCTACGCAAGAAGAAATCAGTTTTCCTTTCTAATTCAATTAGACGAAATCACTTTTTATTTTTTTGTGATGTGAAGAGAACCAGTGCGAAATATGTATGTGAAACGCAAGACTCGAACGTATGTACAACACCACACGTACATTTTTTTTCTACATTAGCTCACAGTCGGTAATTTTCAATTATCGTCCTCATTAAATCCATTTTGTCGTCCATTATTCCATTAAATTTAACTGGCGCGCATCATCATTTCATTACAATGTAGCAAAAGAATATAAAACTTTTTATAGCGATGTGATGTGATAAAAAATATATAGAGAGTCCCGTGCAGCGCATCAAGTGCACAAAATAGCACAATGGATTCTCAGGTTATAAAAATAAAACTAATTTGCATGCAGTTTAATACGTAAATCCTCCTCTTCTTCTTCTTCTCCTTCGTCACCACCACTACTATTTAGTCTACTGTGTAACAAGAGTGAGCAACAACGTCAAACCGAACAACAAAGTCATTGCGGGATGCGCTAACTTCTATTCTCTTCTTTTTATGTTGTCTTTTCAAGATAATAATAATCATGGTAAATAACGACAACGGTAGTTAAGTAAATAATAGACACTGTGAGGAGTAACGAAACGATTTTGTTTACAAAAAAGACTCTTCTCTTTTTAAAAAAAAAATGCGAGAGAAAATGTTTACTTAAAATATACACATACATTTCTTACAACGACAGGGATGATGACAACCACAATAAATAAATAATAATAACAACACATGTGGATTAAAAAATATATATATTTTTGAGCTGCAGCTATATTATTAATGTACCCCATGTTCCCTCATATAAACATGAGGGTAAATAGAAACTAGTTAGGTTCGTAGCACACTCAGCTTAATAGATGTACCATAATAACATCATTGGCTTAGCGTGGGAGAACAATCAATTTCTTTCTGTTTACAGAAGACAAACTAGGGATATGCGAGAAGGGCCACCACGAGACGCACAAAAAACCACTATTTCTTTTTTTCCCTTCTGCTGCCAGCGAAGCACTCCTTTTTGGAAGAGAGCTATTATGTAGAAACTAAACCGTTGTGCAAATACACACCAGACAAAAATGGTCACGATGAATAATAAAAAAAATGGAAGCAGCTAAACTATTTATATACATTTATTGTTCAGATTGTGTGTGTGTGCCTTAAATGATATTGAATGAGTAACAGGCCCACTTGTCTGGCGTACCTTTATTTCCCTCCTTTTCAATAGTTACCTTGATAGATGGCTGAATTGCCTGAATGAGAGAAATTTGGTTGTGTTTGCACAACGGAATATTATGCGGAACGTGCTACGCCAGATATAAATCCTGCATACAATTATAAAATATGGTAAAGGAGCAATAACAATGATGAGACATTATCCGTAAACATATGGTGTAATGTCCCTCAACAAAGGAATCATAAAGAATACTATTCTTTTTTCGTCTTCCTTTTCCATCATCCAACCATCCATTCATTATTTCCGAAGGAGACGAGGAAGAAACCAAAAGAGAAGCATAATATAGACTCTTACTACTTCTATGTAAATTCTTACTACTTTATGGCCACAATGAAACTTTATTCCAACAACCAGAAATAATTTATAAACTGTTAGCATGTCTCGTTCACAACGAGAACTTTTCTTTCTTGGCTCTTACTAATTGTGTAAAAGTGGACGAACTGAATACCAAAGAAATACCATCGGAGCTGTAACAACAAAAATTTCCCTTATTTGTGATGTATGTTGTACCTCTTCTCTAGCTTCCTTTTTTTCTGGATTTCATCGTAAAAAAACTATTTTTACAAGGGAGGACGACAGTTTGCCATAAAAATGACTAATATCCCTTGAGCAACTGATTTCTTCCTTCCTTCCTTCCCTTTTTTCCCTTGAAAATAAAGAGCCGTCGTAGAAAAACTGAGTAGAGCTTTTTTTTTCATTTATTTACAAAAACAATATATAAACAATACATACATCACAGAGGAGTACTAACAAGGTATATAATAAACATCCAAGTTTGTTTTATTATTTGTAATATTTTTTTACGTTTTTATATGGGAGTAAAGTTAGCTTCATTTTTTTTACCTCTACTCAAACTTGACTAGTCCTACAAATAATACGAAGGAAGTTGGAAGACATACATTTGGGAAAAAGGCATAGTATCTGTATTTTTAGCGAACGCTATAACTGGATATCTCTACTGTGAAGAAAGTGTGTGGCTACTTCGAGAGCAGCTGAAATTCTGCTGCGTGATCCTTTTTTACAACCGCATATTTCACAAAGAAAACGTACAGGAAACCTGCTGCATCATGTTTTATGTATGTACCATCTTTTTTTGTAAAAAGAAATCTTCTTTTCTTGCTCGAGAGCACGAATTATTGAGAGTCTTACATAACCAGACAAATTTTGTTATTTACAAGTGTGTTTATAATTTCAATGTAAAACAGTCAAAAGGAATTAAGCTCGGCTCTGGCTGGCCATTCATAAAAAAATGTGCATTTATCGCTTCACAGTTCACTTGAAAGAAATCCATTCGGATTTTCAAGAGGAAGTCTTTTAATTCCAACTAAAAAGTGGTACTGCTCGCAGCAATGCAAACGGAGTTTACTTTATAGACATGTATAAAGTGGCTGGTAACAATGATGCGATTGAGGTGTGTATGTATTGCACATGAGAAATAAAACTACCACAACACTTTGCCTCAAAACTTGAATAGTCTATTATTTTGTGTGTGAAGTTAAACATTTTCACGTTCCCCGGTTAGTTTCTGATTTACAGTTTAGTGGCTCTGATTAATGTGGTCCGCAGCACTTGGTTATGTTTTCACTAAACCTGGTTACCATTTTATATTCCCTCGAGGACACTTTTTTTCTTGCTCTTTTTTTTGCTTCGCTTAAATTTTGAGTGAGCGAGCAAAAACTGGTGTGTAGTGTCTGTCTTGGTGGTGTTTTTTTTTCGTTTTAGTGTGTCCTCCCCCGAACGATATTTGTTGTTTGTCTCACTATGTTTTTTTTGTCTAGTTAATATCTTTCCCTGTCGTCTTCTAAATCTTGTCGTAAAATTTTACAAGCTACAAATTTACACCTCAGTCAATACACTCACTGTGCAGCTGACAAACAAGAGCAAGATAAGAACAAGAGCATTAGATAAACAAAATTGTATAATAATTTTCGTTCGTAGTCATCATCATAAAAAACCATGAGCATCGTCATCATCATCATCTCAGCCAGGCATGTTGGCTCAATCAAAGACAAAAAAAAAATGTTTTATGACGTTAACAAGTGGACGCACAAGAATGACGATGAGATGAGTAATATTATTACAAGAGTGTACATGTACAGAACTCTACAGTAACAAGTTAGTTGGAGAAGACAAACAGAATCTGGTGGAACACGGTTTTTGCGCCAAAAGGGTTTACTTTCTTGTCACCACTTGCGACAACGTTTCATGTTGACGACCACGATAAAAGGAGTATACACACCTGACCAATTTATTTATTTTTTTCAAAAGAAGGAGACAGGAGCCTGATGCAATTTTCGTGATTTCTTTTTCAAGAGTCGCAATCATTATTTGTTCGTGAACGCTTAACCTTTTACGTGTACCATTATCCGAAAATAAAAGAGGAACTTATGAGAAAATAAATAAAGAGCAGTACAATAATGCACGAACGACAATCTCAGTTTATTATTCCTACTTCCACTTTGAATTTTATTTATTTTTTAAAGAGTGCTACACTACCCTTTCTTGCTCAATTTATTCGAAAATTGCAAAATGATTAGAATAAAAATACTGGTTGCATGAGGAGTTGACACCGTGGTGCTGCTTTCAGTTAACAACACTACCAACCAAACTTATTATTACTCTCCCCGGCAGAGTACCCAAACAATAGAGAAAAAGTGCAACCCTTTGACTCTGTATTAGAGATAGATTTTTATTCTATGTTGTTATACATTTCATTATCTTTTTTCTCTCCCGTGGAATATATATTTAGTAGCAATCTTTTGCATCTGAAAAAAAGACGCTATCGCTTTTTTGTAAAGGAATATACTCCCACAACATCCTCCTTGACGTTCTCATCATCTTATTATTATTTCTCTCCCTCTCTCACTGTCGCTTCTCATTTGCCTGTAGCTCACTCCATTTTTTTAAAGTACAAAACGACTGCAAGAAGTTCACCCAAGTTGAAAACTTTTTCTTACTCCCTTCCTTTTTTTCTTATTCTTCCCTTCTTATTTCAAAATAATAATAACAATAATATACTTATCGTGACGACGACATTTTGTACTTTTTATAGTGCACATTTAGAAAAAAAATTGAAGTACTGGGGTGCATGCACACACAGAGAGCGACGTCCGGTTTTTTTTTTCATGAGAATCCACCTGAATTCACACAGACACACTTTAAAAAGTAGCTCCTCATCCGGTTTTATATCATTCGTATCGTCATCCTCTGAATATTATTATCCCCTCTGTATACTTTACAAGACCGTTCACCTAATCACGTTCAAAGGAAAACCAAAGGGAGGAGGAGGAGGATGAGAAGAAGCTCCATCATTTCATTTCATGCGAGCTTGGTTTTGTATTCTTCATTCTAAAAAAAGTTTTATTTTTTTCCCTTCTGCAATTTTTATATGCACGGACGCACGATATTTTTTTGTTCTTGGTTTGTTTAAAACAAAAAATCTAATCTTCATTTTTACCCCAGCGCTTTTTATATATAAAAAAGATTTGACAAACGCTGGATGAGAGGAGAATAAGGGAAATGTCAGGAGTGGGAAATGAGAAACAAAAAAATGAACTTTTTTTGGAGTATATTCTCTTTGCTAACGATAGTCAGGTACATTGCACCTTTCGTAGTTGTAGCAAGGATGATGAGCACGCACTTATTAATTAATCCTGAAAGATAATATTTACGAAAAACTGGAGAAGCGCAAACTTTCCTCGTCCGCTCCAACAATCTCAAATTTTCCCAGAGATATTTTACAGAGTGCAGCAGTTTTTACCTAATTCAAAGTACGTGCGTGGGGAATAGTTATCTATGTAAACTGTGTGGTCTATATTGTTAAGCGAAATGAGATGCATAAACTTTTGACTCTTTCCCTTAAATCTTTGATGATGATAATGAAATGGGAACTTGAAAGGCAGACAATTCACAATGTATTCTCCTAATATTAATTTTTTTTACCAACCAACAACAATGTTTTCACAACTAAACTCTGTGCGAGAGAAGCACTGCACGAGGAAGCCCTGAGAAAATTATTACATCGACTTCAGACGAAAATACGCACAAAGACGGTGCTCGAGAAATCGGGGAAAATTAATAATCAAATAGACACGCACACAAGAGAAGAAAGACACAAAGGAAGAGGAAAAAATAAAAAAAAAGATTGGTAAACAACAAGATTATATTTATTAGATATTTACCTATCCGATATATATTTTTTGCACTTGAAGAATTGAATATGTTGTGAATATTGCGGAAAGGATGAAGCCGCCGAAGTTATTTTCTTTTTTTTTCCTTCGAACAAGTTTCCAATACAAAGTAGGCAGATACTTTTTTTCTTCCTCACTTTTTTTCAGTTTGGTGGAAATTACACGCACTCACAACTAAACTGATACAACATCACATTCGAAGCCACAAACAGAGCTGCAGCACCCACTTGGCTCAAGTGCTGAACGAATACTGAAGGTTGGGGGGACGTGAGAGGCTTGAATATATTTCCACAAAAAAATACAGACACACACTATACCATACCAAACTCTTGGTCGAGTGTGTTATGTGTCCCAAGCAAAAAAAACTTTCGTGTTCGTCTTTCTGCTGCAGCAACATTTCAACTCTTCACAGTGTGTCGAATGCAAAGCATGCGAAAGACGACGATCACAATAATATTCTGAACATATTATGCTACTCTACTCTGCTCTGCTCTAAGACCGGTAGGATTGAGCGAACGAGCGCTCACTCACTCACTCACTCCCCCGATGATTTTTTTTTCTGTGAGAAGAAATAGCGTTCTTGATGCTTTCGCGAAGCAGCTCTCTCACGAACCAGTGCTGCCGCTGGAACGAGCGAGTGTTGAGATAGAAGAGAGTGTGCTGGAAAGGGAGTAAAACTGGTGAGGTTTGTGTTCCCTGCTTTTGCCGGAGTCATTCTCCGGTGCCTCCTTTTTGCTTTCGTAGGTTTTTGCTCGTCGTGAAAAAAACAATGTTTCGTGTACACGTTCTGCTCTTGTTGACTGCTGCTGCTCCTCTCCACCACTGGAATTACTTTTTCTCACGGTTTCGTCCAAGCCAAAAACACTATAAAAGTGTGATGGAGGATGCAGGAGTGCAGTGCATGGTGCACTACTTTTTACTCGGGAAAAATGGTAAACTAGAGATGGACGAGAGGAACTATATAATGTCTTATGCAATTATAATACACTGGAGATGGAGGAAAAAACCTCAAGTCTTCTTCATAGACCCAATGCTGGCTTTTGGACTCTCCTAAAATTGTCTTTAGGACTGCATTTCCAGTCTTTTTAAGCTGGATTCTCTGTGAAACAAGTGAAGCTTATCTTCGTTCTGTTTGGTTTCCGTCGAACATCGTCAAATCCTGCAAAATATTGTGGTTTATCTAATGCAACTCAAACTGGCTGTCTGCATGTCCGTCACTCCTGTCCAGAGTTTTTCAAGACAAGGAAATCTCCAGAATTCCAAATTTGGATTTGACAAAGTGCATTTTTCTAGATATCGTGACAGATTGAGAAACCTTTTTTTCTATACAAGACAGATGCAACTTTTTCTGTATTTTTTTAGTAATCACATATCGGCTGTAGCTTTGAAAGGTGAAATAATTTGTCCGTCTCATATCTTCTTTGATTGTAATTTGCTCCTCCATTGCTGACTGACACTTTTCCAAACTTGTTAGTTTTCCTCTAAATGCTCCGGCGTTTTGCAATGCAACGATGATTACACACAATGGATGCTTGCCCAATCGCGCTCCGGTAGTCATTTTTGCCACATGTCGACTTATATCCAACCTATCCATTATAATCCGGATTTGTAGCGACTCCCTCCTCACATTCACTTCATATCTCTCACCTCCATAAAATATTAGTGCTGGAGAAGCTCACACGGAGCAGTCAACGACAAATTTCCCAATGACAATTTTCGTCACACTAATTCACACAAATTTACCTACTCCTGTCGATATTTAACATACATCTCCACAATACTACGTAAATGTCGAATGCTCACAGAAATAAAAAAAAATAGATAGGTCAGTGGAAAAACACCCATTATTACCACGTATTATTATGACTTGACTTGGAGAGGCTATAGGCTCTCATGCCTTTAATAATTCCAGCCGGAGGATTCGCACAGTTGCACAATCCACTTCGCCTGAGTTCTTCCTCCTTTTATTTGATAATCCTTGGCGCTGCTGCACCCGTGAAAGTAACTACCTTCCACCTCGCTATTTCCCTCTTTTGCACACACAATATAAATAAAACAGCTATATCCAGCCCTCTCTCATTGTTATTATAGGTTGCAGCGGAGTGCACTGCTGTCCGTTTTCCTACACCTTAAGATTTCCTGTATTATTATCACCAGGGCTTTGCGAAGAAGGGTTAAGGCTTTTTTTCACCGTCATCATCATCACAATCAGGATGATGATGGCGATCATCATACATTCGAGTAGGTCTTGTTAATGGTCCGTTTTTCTCGCTTTGTGTGTTTGTGTGTCCTTCATGATTAAGCTTTATTGTATCTACTCATATGAATGTATACATTACACTTGTTATGTAGTTTTGCAATGCTAATGCGTCTCCTTGACGTATTATTTGGGAACAGTCCTGCAAAAAAAAACAAGCGTCATGTTACATGAAGGAATCTCATTAAATGGGAACAACGGAGCGAAAGAGTGCACAAGTACCTCCTGAGTGAGTCCTGTTCTACTCCGAATACAAAGTCGAGTCACTAACAGAATAAGAATGTATGCGCTCCTCACTTTCTCTTCTGTGTCTTTACACTCACATCTCCATCATCATCACCCTTTGTGAAGTCTACTTCGTGCTCTGACCCTTTTTCTGGATATTGGAGCAAAAAAAATGGTGGAGAAGAGTTGAGTATTATCTCACACTAGTCCACCACCTCCTCTCATGTGAGACTGCACTCAGTCTGGCACTATGTGAATACAGACAACAGAGAAGTCATTGTGTGGGGCTATTATGAAAAAAAATTGAGGAGATCTTATGAAGTTTACTTGGTAGAAGGAAGTGTATCTATAAGAAAATTTTTTTTCTTAGATTTGAGTTCTTTGTGCTCATCCAGTGCACAGACTACAAAACACATACTCAGTCAGCAGTTGGGCGAAGAACCAGGAAGTAGTAAAATGAAGAAAAGAGGCGGCTGAGATGGTATGAGGCGATTACGAAAAAAAAAGACGACGGTGGACCCAAAAAAAGAGAAAGAATGATTCGATGCCAAAAGATCCCGGAGCATGGCCTCTTGTTCCATTGTTGTGTCGGGGGATCATCCATCAACTCGGTGTTTTCAGGAGTCGCCCACGACACTTTATATCCACACACAGGAGGTTCTTCCCATCCTTTTCTTTGCAAGCTTGCTTTCCCTGAAAATAAAGCGGCCGTGTAAACTTTTCTTCAAACTAATTTATAATGCGACTTGTCTCCTCATCCGCGGAGTGTACCGAGAAGGACTCAAATTGAAATAAACTCTGCACACACAAAAATGGAATTACATGCTTTACATTATAATTAGATGTGATGTTATGGGACCACCGTACCAAAATAGAATTCTTGAGCGGGAAGCAGAGAGAGAGAGAAAAAAATGCGCAAAAAGTTAATTAACTGATGGATAAGAAAAAAGGACAAAATTGGTTGATGTGCATCTCATTCCAGCTACACCATAAATAATCATGAAAAATAAAAGGACGTCGACCGTAAGTTAATGTGGAGGAGGCAGAAAAAAACTACCAAGTGGAATAGTAGCCGTGAGTGAGGTCTTCATGATCCTCGTGGAAAAAACGCAAGTGTGTATTTTCCAACCTATCGCTGAAGAGAACAGGCTTGCCAGGCTCTTTTTGGAGTCGGTTGCTTTCACCCGAATCGCTTCCTTGTTTCCGTGTAACTTAAAACGACCAAGTGCATCTGAAACGCACACTCCTCATAAAAGGCCTAGGCGCTTGGTTTTTTTGTTCCGGAATGGGGAATACACAAAAGAGAGAGATATGAGTAGGTATTTTTTTCAGCTGTTTTTTATTGCACGAATGAAACAAAATATACTTTACTCCAGACGGTCTTTTGTAGAGAAAAGATATTTGAGTCCATCACACCAAAAATAGCAGAAAGAGTCTGCATTACATGCATGCGTGCCTTCTTGAATATCTCCCTCATTTAATAAGGGTCATTTCATTGTTCCAAGCAATTTTTTTTGCTAAGGTTCACCCACTTTCGTGCCAAGATGATCTGCACATGTTTTGTTTCTTTTTTTTGTGAAAAAAATATGAATTCCGTAGTAAACACTAGGCTTTTAATACGACTTCCTTCACTCTGCCAGTTTTTTAAAACCGCATCACTCAAAAACCACTTTTTTTAGCATCTCACATCATCGCGGAGTGTGATTAGATATCTGACGACTGTAGAGTAGTGTGTGTGTCCGTCGGACCAACATATCAAATTTCCTAATATTTAAAGCATGAAATAATTACGAAATACGCTCTTCCTTTATCATTCTTCCCACATTATACAAAAAAGATCCGCAATCACTTTTTGTTTTATTGGTTTCAATATAACAACAAAGTGTGACGCAAATTCACATCTGCTTATTGCTAGGTTTATTCCAACTTTCCATCTCATCATTCCCAGCAACTTTCTTCCATTTTACTTTTTCCTGTTTTTGTTTTACCTACTCATCTGCTTCCTCAGCTGAACATAACTACGTAAACAGGAAGGAGGGAAAAGATATTCTTATTATTACATAGTTTTTTTTCTCCTTTTCAGTTAAGTAGAAAGTCAAAGTAGAAAATTAACTTTTTGTTTCTTTTCCTATAGACAATACATACATACGTACGTAATACACATTATATAACATGAGACTGTTGAGAAACGAGACCGAGGTCTTCTCTCTTCATACACAACACGTACAAATAAAGTGAAGCCTTTTTCAAGTCTCCAGAGGAATTTTTTTTCTCGACGCTGGAACAACTAATGCAATGTTGAATGTACTACATGGCCGAAGTTAGCCTCTACTAAAACGTAAGTGAATTGAATTACTTTGGATGATGCTAATAATGTTCTTTTTTTTCTCAATCTCCCTCCGTCTGGAGGACATGACTCGTGACTCCGACTGCTGACTCTCGTGCTGACGAGTCTGGTCGCTGACATGGTGCGTAACTACGTTAGAACTGACGCGCGCGTCACTGCGAAAATGTGTTGACCACGAAGAAGAAACTCAATTTTGAGACATGGAAGTAGAAAAAAGAGAAAATTCGTGTATTTGAGTATTTTAATGGGATCTTGCATTGCAGCAGCAGCAGCTTCCGCCAAGGTCTTTTTTAAAGTTAGCGAGCTTAAATGCTAATTTGAAATGCAATAAAGAAATGGAAACCCAGGAGTGTTTCAGCAAAAGAAAAGTGCTATCCTATAATTGAACTAGTCTCATCATCTTAACCATGACGCGACGTATTCCAAGGTGTCTGGAGAATAAAAGAGCTTGTGGGGACGCTCATGTTTAAAATTTCAAAGCGAATTTTGTCCACTGAGAATGAGAGGACGGCAACTATCTGCAGTTATCTTCGGTACAATGTCTACAAAAGATTTTCAATATTAAAAATTGTTCTGAAATATTACTATTAATGCAGTACATATTCTTCATATTTTTTGTAAAGCAGCAATAATCCTATGTTTTTGGTAGGTGAAGTAGTAATTGCGGAAATAAAATATGAAACAAAATGAGCCCAGGAATTTTATTACCAAAATATTAATATTACGATGATTCGGATTATCTAGCATCAGTCGTCTCTGGTGCTATAAATGGCTACTACATTATAAAGATTATAAGGCTCTTATAAATATATAAGAGCCACCGGAAAATAAAATACTTCTTGTCATCACTCATGCATATTAAATGGAGAATAAAATTCACATAATATATTTTGTTTCCATTTCCTACATCATTAAAGGAAGAAGTAAAAAGCAAGTACTGTGGCAATCATAAATACTATAGTGCGGTTTCGAAGAACGATTGGGTGGCACGCGGTCTCATAATATGTAGTTCTGTACCTAAGCAATAAAAAGAAGTCCACTTGGTTTCACCAAAAGCAATCAAGGATTAAACGACATTTCATGATTGGAATACATAACCCACCGCATAGCTTTGACGAACATTTAATAACAAAAAAAGCAATTTAAATAGTATGAACACAGACACCCCTTTGTCTCCGAGTCCTAGTAATCCGATCCATAAATCGAAATAGAATGTTGAATTCTATTTTGCAGGACTTGTGCTGCCAATTTTTTCTACCACAATATTTACCTGCGTCCTTAAAATCAGCATTCTGTTCCAATACCAGTCACAATTTTGGATGCATTAGAGTAGACTATATACGCTCGGCTTATCAGTAGTTGAGCAATCCACCTTTTTATTTTCATGTAAGCGAATTAAGTGTGTGGTTCACTTAAACTGTGTCATGTTGGTGGCCGTTTTGATTGCTACTTTTGAAATTATCGCGATACAAGTAGCTTTCATATTACTCGCGTTGTGTGAAAATAATTGAAGGAGGTCTACATAATAATATACAATCACAACTCTAAGGTGGGTAAGTGCGTTGGTTTTTTAGGAATAATATTTTGTTTATCCGTTGCTTCTTTATGGTAGGCACTGGGAAGGAGTGGATCTAAACAAGCTGTACCGCGTAATACACGCAGAAGCTATAACCGTATTAAAAATGCTTGTGAGTGTACTTAAGTATGCACTAAAATTGTTTCGTATATGTAAACTGAAATGACACGTCCGCATAAGTGTACAGAAAAAAAGACAGGCATTTTCTCATTAAAAGCTAACAACAAGAAAGCCGACAAATGCAGTGGATAAAACAGATAAATAGGTTTTTTGAGACACATGTGGATAGATATGTAGTTTGTCTCATTAAAAGTGTATGATATGTGAATATTTTCTCTGACCCAAAAAAAAAGAAAATTGAAAAGAAGCCATAAAACCTAAGTGTTCGAAGGGAAAATACATATTTGCTATTATATTGGACTGGCAAAATATTATTACGACCACTAGTGGCTGGCTTATGGAATATTAAAACGACTACTAGCATTATACTCACAACTATTGCAGCCTCTACATTTAATATTAATCCTGTTAATAAAAACCAGGAAGATGGAACTGGGATTTTGGCAAATCAAAATTACGGAATAGTGTATTCAATAGTTCACTTCTCCAAATGGCCAGCTTACTGATAAGTTGAGCCCATTGAGTAAAAAAGAAACTCTTGAAGTTTGCTTGATGAATCTGGCTGGAAAATTAACTCATCATGGGTGTCCAAGAAAAGAATATAATAAATTCGGAAAATTCCTACTTCGTTCAGAACTACATAATATGTAGTAGATAAGTACTAAGCACCAGTAATTTTTTTGAAAACATTAAAATATAAACACTTATCCCTTTATTTCGCATTCAAACCATTTTTTCCAGAGTTTATGTCGAAAACAAAATCTCATATGGTTGGTGGCGGCAATTTGTATATGGTAGATTTATCTAACTTTTATTGAAATGTATTGTCTACTCAAGTAGGTTATAGCTGGTATTTTCCGGGTAATTAAATCAATTATATAATGAGGACTACTCTTTTGCTTCCCCTTTCCTTTCAATTTTTCCACGAAAATCACCAGTTTCATGTAGTATATAACCTGGAAATAACTAACTCCGCCCACGCTTTAAATTGAAATTCTGATTGATTTTTCTTGCTAAATTGCCCTTTCCAAATGTAAAACACTAAATGAAAAAATACGGAGATACATAATATGAAAAAAATGAAGATATGCACGTGACAGACATATCTTCGCTTTCTTAGGTCGTAAGTTTCATAGGCCTTGTAAAAATACAAATGACAAAATACACATATTTTTACTTGTTTGAGACTTCGTATTGAAGTCACCACGTGGAAATCATATTTGTTTCAAAACGTATGGTAAATATAACTATTATGAATATTAGCTGCAGAGACCTGTGTAAACTGTAAAAAAAGTGTTTCAACTTTCCTTGTTGGGTGAATATTACTGCTACCTTCAAAATTCGACATACACATCGCCAGTAACATAATATGTATTTCTTGTGAAAATCTAAAGTCAAGAAAGTAAAACATGCTTATCTAAAATATGTCAGTATCAGAAAAACGATTACGTCCATCTCGTTTGAATTGAAAGTACTTAATCAGATTTGAACTAATAAAATTTTCAATGCATAAAACCGAAATATTAGTTTGAAGCATCCTACTCGAAAAACGTTCCACATCAATCACCTCCCTAATTACTGTCTCTCCTCGATCCTATTGAAGAAATGAATATGCAAATAACTAAAATGCATGCATACTAATAACAAAATTTGTTGGTATTATGTGCAGAAAATTAAAACTTTACCGCTATGCCGACACATGATTTAAATGTAAAACAGCGCTAAACCAAGTGAGATAACTGCACCCGATATTATTTCATATCGTTGTGTCGTGCTCTCAATATCGACACTGTTGCGAAAGCTTCCTGCTCCATTTGGGTGTGGAGTCCTCGTCCTACTACCTGAAAAAATATGTAAAGCAAGTTGATTAAAATTGGGTTCACTTGTCTAACTTGTTGAAAAGTAATCTCCAATATGCAACGAGCTTCGCTGCAGCAACTTCCACACAAATAAATATATTTATATTTTTAAGACGTCGTTGATGGTGACGGCTTCCTTAAATGTAGACGTTTAGCTTCACTTCTCACTCTGACTTAATAAAGTCTGTAAGACATGCATGTCGTTTTATCGTGATGAGTACACGCGCTCTTATCTCCAAGATAATGTGAACGTTTTACAAGCTAATGCATGTTTTATTAGCAGCATTATTGAAACCGGTGCGTGGGAGTGAGTGCTTGCTGGTGTTCGTTGTCATTTATTTGTACTCTTGATGGGTTTTACCATTTTTTAGTTCTTTTTATTGTAACTTGGAGAAGGCAGAAGGAATAGTTAACGCTAGAGAATGTGTTGCTTAAATCTTACAGTAAACCCCTACAATCCTACCTACAGATCTGGATTATAATGGAGTCACTGCTTTTTTTGCTTGGAACAACGGAAGTTTATAAATCTCCTTCGACATTGACGACAAGTTTGAGAGAAGGATTCGACGGAAGGATGGAAGGATAGCTATTACAGCATAAATTATCCCGTTTCATTTTGCATATCCTCTTACTACGAAACCGGATAAGGATCTTGTGAGGTTTAATGTGAGGAATAAATTAGACATTGAAAGTGCTAATTTGCACAAGTTTGAAAGTCATTATTATGCAATAAGTTCTCCATTTTTAGTTGGCGATGACAACAGGTAAACTAGCTCTGTGTTTTGGGTGGTGAGTGGTGAGGCTGTTTTCCAATTTTTTAATAAATTGTGTATTATATTATTTCTCCTTCAGCAAATTCTTGTTATCTCTCCCAAACCATTGTAATAACCATGTCACATAAAATTTAAAGGAACCATCGTTTATCTCCTTTTTTAGAGTTTAGCTTGTGTTGCATCTGAGTGTACATTTTAAGCTGCATGATTAACATTCAGAATTGTCTAACAGTATATTTTTGCTACATTTTTATTGGCTCAACAGGGCTTGGCGTAAAGTAATAAAGACAATAGTTTTGCATTATTTTGGGAGTGGCAGATGCAATTTGAGCAGTGTTGACTCAGATGGAGAAAGCAAAAAAGGAATGATGCAGTTCTTTATTTTCGGCAATCTGTATGCATCCACCCTTCCTGTTTAGTCACTTCATCATGACACTAAAAAATCAGCACAACATAAATTCACATTACACAAAATGCCGGTGCGGCTGCTGATACCGTCTCAACTCTTAATGTTCCCATTTACATTATGACTATCATCATTACTATTAAATATGTAGATATTTCTCTGAGATCCTATCTTCAATGTAACATATATTTTGCATAAACCTTTTATCATTCTGACGACGCGGACTGTCCATAGTTATTACCCAATTGTTTCTCCACATTTCTATAGGACCATGTCATGATGTCCATCCTTTCAAAATTTGAAGTCAGTTTCAAAATCTGACAATGTTTTATTCTACAAATATGTTAAAGGCATTATGGTGGTACAATAGCACGTGTATTGTTAGGTTTTTACGAGGTATTGCATAATTTCCTTATCAATCTCTTTTATTGAATTTTCATAAAACCGGGTGTTGACCTGACCAGCTGCTTACCAAAAATCCATTTTATAACCAAAGTAAATGGAGCAAACCAAACTATACATATCTCAACTATGTATTATACTTAACAGTAAAAAAAATCATAAAAAGTGCTACGAGTCAAAGTTTGAAAAATATTTAAATATTGGGTGATTGACACAAAACCCGTGAAACCACAAAGTCTTGTGGTTAAGTATCTCTTGACTCTTTTAGATAAGGAAGGACGGCCGGACCAACGATTTGTCGACTTCTTGTGGAACTATCGTCCATACCATTGAATAAGATGCAAGAAGCAATAATAGTTTTGCCCAGTCATCACAGCACGTCAGACGTTTCATAGTTGTGGCATGTGGACGAAACGAAGTGTGCAGAGGCGATCATTCAGGCTCTGCAGAAAAGAAACTCTTGCTTGCAATTTTATTGCGAATGAATGATGTTGCTCCTGAGGAGTGAATTTATTTATTAAACTTCCTCGGGTCCGATTGCTGATTGCCACCACATAAGCCAGAGTACATCAGATGATGCGAAGATTACATATATTATTATTATTGCATGATAAGAATAATAACTATCAATATCATCTTCGCTGCGTACACTGGCTTTTTGTGTATGTCGTGCGTGTACTCCCATTTTCCACGTTCGCTATAATGTACACAACACGTAATAAAAAATTAAGCCTAACACGTTGAACACTTGCAAGTTGCAACATGAAATTCAACAAACAAATCACAAGGCTTATTTAGCTCAATGCTGAAGACAGACAGACACTTGTAAAATAGACAAAGTCGAAGAAGACGTAAAAGGTATTAAATGGTGCTCCTATTGGAGATGAGATATTGTGTGTATTCTATTGTGTTCTTTTGGCATAGTCAAGCGATTGTATAAGAGCAATAACAATTGTCATATCATCGTGTTTGTAGCTTCGGGGATGTAACATGATTTTTCTCTCCATTCTTTTTTATTCATTAAAGTTATGTATGTGAAGGAATGTGATGTGCCATTCAAGATATAAACAGGCAAGTTGTTATAAAAGCAAAAAAAACATAATAAGTGAGTGACCAACCCTTCCATTTTCATACTTTTTTTTGTAAAGGAAAACAATAATGATAATAATAATACACGAAATCAGATTATTGAAAGAAATTGCCATAAGGTTCAAATTCCATTGTGTCCACGCAAACATACGTTACTGCAATCGGGTTGCCAACCAAAGAGTGTACATATGTAAGACACAAATTATATTTGGAAAAAAAATCAAAGTTGTTCTAGAACCATCACGTGATACA